>AP028452.1:4094774-4180774 GCA_036509395.1 Antheraea yamamai | reverse complement strand
TGGTTGCCAGAGGGTGACTTTCTTGCTCCATTTGTTAGTGGGGTGGCGTAGCAAATGTCCAGCCCATCTCTATTTTACACATTTAAACATTGTTTATGCCTTACATTCGAAGAATGTTGTTTCATTTAAACATTGTTTATGTCTTACGTTCCAAGAATGTTGTTTAATTTTAAACATTATTTATGCCTTACATTCCAAGAATGTTGTTTAATTTTAAACATTATTTATGCCTTACATTCCAAGAATGTTGTTTCATTTTAAACATTGTTTATGCCTTACATTCCAAGAATGTTGTTTTGTTTAATTTTAAACATTATTTATGCCTTACATTCCAAGAATGTTGTTTTGTTTAATATTAAACATTGTTTATGCCTTACATTCGAAGAATGTTGTTTCATTTAAACATTGTTTATGTCTTACGTTCCAAGAATGTTGTTTAATTTAAACATTATTTATGCCTTACATTCCAAGAATGTTGTTTAATTTTAAACATTGTTTATGCCTTAGATTCCAAGAATGTTGTTTTGCTTAATTTTAAACATTGTTTATGCCTTACTTTCGAAGAATGTTGTTTCATTTAAACATTGTTTATGTCTTACGTTCCAACGTTGTTCAATTTTAGCACAAATATACCAAAATTGTAATAAATTTTACGGGTATTAACAAAATTTTGCTTCAGGATATACATTTTCATTATCGTTTTCGTGTAAACCACATATTGTTTTGTTGTACTTACTGCTTGTATTCAGCAAAAAACTCAATGATACGAGCACGCTCTGTTTGTAAAGTACTTAAACTTGTTAATTCCACATCTTGGTTGTTTGAAACTAAAATATATAAACGAGATATAGATGCTTTAGTGTAGCCTCTAGCAGCTCGTAATGATTTTAACTGACTTGTATACATAACTAAACAAGGTAAACGCTTTAATTGTAAGAAAACAAAATAATAACATAATATGCAGAACATGAGAATTAAGATGGTGGCCTTAAACTTAAAATATTATAGACTAGCTGTGCCCGCGACTTGGTCCACGTGGAACCTGATGTACAAAACATTGACTAATAAAGTCATCTGAACGTATTTAGTTCATTTGCTTATTTACTTGTCTCTCATACTTAAGTCGCGGCGCCATTAAAATTACAATAACTTTTGGTAGAGTGGACCGATTTGAATGAAACAAAGACTAAGTTACTCCCGGCGATATGCCTTATAATTTCATTGTGAACCCAATACTTTAGCAGTGATGCGTGTTCATACAAACAGACAGACCGACATTTCTAAAAATGATCGAAATGTATTCTATTAGTTATTCCTAGACACCGGCAACAGTTTTTTTCACAAAAATCAAAAATGTACAGACACGTTCGATTTACATTCTTATTATATGTATAGATAATTTTTTTATTACTAAAAGTAATCGAACTATTATTAAAAGTCATATGGCGCCAATCTCTTAACCTATAATGATCAAGTATCTTATGAGTTTTTTTTCCTTAATAATAATAATAATAATAAATTTCCTTAATGTTGGTTTATATTTATCAATTTCTTACATTTTCTGGTATAAAACTGGCTGTAAATTCATTAAACATTGATCGGATAACTTTTTTTTTATTAGTCAATTCTTTTTTTGTTCCTACTTTTGGCGGTTTACTCGAAAAATTAAGAGAATTTTTTTTTTTTTTCAAAAACTGTACTTTGACGACTCCTACTGGTGAACCAGTGCCAGTTTCACAAAAAAACACAAAGACTATTTTGAAGAGCGTGAAATTCCCCACAAGTTCCATCAAACTGATTTGCAATATTTTAAAAGCCGGGTAAGCATTAGAAATTTGAAAAAAAAAAGATTTTTATAAATGCATTTTGAATGGTAAAACTTTAAATTTAAATTGTAATTACTTAAAATTAATATTAAGAGCTCAAACTTGGTGAGAATTTTTTTTTCTATATGTAGATTAATATTTTGCAGGAGCAACGAAAAAAAAAATTTTTTGCGGAAATGAACCACCCTACTCTGCAGGCACTCGACGTCTGTAGCCTTACAGTCCCCGTCTCATATTCCCGACCTGTTCCAAAGCCGCCTTCCCTTTTTACAGCAGGTCGTTTGCCACTGCTGTCCCTCATGACGCCCATGCGCTTACCCGGTGAGGTGTAGACGAGGCTCTGTCTTTCTCTTCTCGTCTTCTCTCTCTCTCGAAATGCCACATTTCTCTCCGTCAATAGTAAGTGTTCTCCGCAGGAGTCACCGCGTACTGTCGAAGCGTTGATGCCTCTGAGGTATCTGTGACTAGGGCCTCCTTGAAAGGTGTGGTACAATATCTGGTGTCGGACGTAATTGGTTATTAATGTCCCGGACTCTGGAACTGTATTTCGCTCACCTGATTTTACGTGGTTGGATGAGCGCTCAGGTTTGTCAGCCCTTTGGACTTGCCAGATGTTTTTGTGAGTGCTTTAATTGTCAACGATTGGCCCTTTTTGCGCTTGCTTGTGACATTTTTTTATTATTTTACTACCTTATGCTAAGTTATTCGTAATAATTATAATTCTTTTACTTTGTTATACTAGGTTGTTTGAAATATAATATTATTAGTGAAATAGTATAGTAGAAGAGTGATAATATACATTTTTTTAGACAGTTATTCATTAGCTTTTGAAAGTAAAGAGCATAGATAATAATCATATTATTTCTGGGTTTGTATATGTTGTGTGTAGGTGCTGGTTCAGGGTTGCGGATAAAAGTTGGGGACTCATTGGTCTTTATGATGCGGTTTAGTTTATGTTATATATATATATATATATATATACTGTGAACTTTATAGTTAAAAGTTTATAGACGCTGAAAACCAATATAGTGTCTAGAATATATAATATATATATATATATATATATATATATATATAATATACATATAATATACATATAATATACATATATATTATATATTCTAGACTCTATATTGGTTTTCAGCGTCTATAAAGTTCACAGTATATTTAACGATGACTTCAGTAATTTAACGTATAAGTATGCGTTTCGTTGCTTCCGCGTTCAAGATGTAGGCGAAAGTGATTTTAAAGGAAGGAAGGGGTAAGAGGTGGGCGGAAGGGTTTGCTTGTCTCTATCGTTGCTTACTCTAAACATTTGAACACTTATTCACAAGAAAGGATTGGAAATCTCCTCTTCCATACACCAAAAGCTCTTTCCACTATATTTCTTGTTTTGAGTTGTGATTCTTGGTATAATCGTTCTGCTCATGTTTGCACATTAATATCTGAAAGAGGTATCATCATATACTGTGTTTGAGCATAACCACTGTCCCCAAACAAGTGCTTATTAGGATATCTACCCAGGAACAACATTTGTATGTACACATTCTGAAGAGGTTTTTCAAAATTAGTTTAAATACGTAATGTTAATATAAAGTTATATCTGTCCAAAGATTCATTTCAGAGTACAATTATCCCAAATTAAATAATCATGGGCAGAACCATGCCATCTTGCAAAAACATTCAGCAATGATAGATCGGCAGCAACTGCACATTGTGTGTTTTTTCAATAATAACCTTTTCGGTTCCGATATACATATCTCAGCATTCTCCACCTACCACCATCTCCACCTAAATATAAAGTAACGTGTCATTATTTTCACATGAGTGATTTACAGTCAATTACTCCAAGAACCCGAGGAAATCTAGACACATTATAAAATTCCAGTGAGAGCTTAGCTTGTTCTTCTAAAGAATTTGGAAATTTAATATATTTCGTGTACATTGAAGCAATAGCATGTGTAACACGATGTCTAGCAGTAGCCGATGTCCCTAGATCCTGCACGTATTCCGCAGTTATTAAGCCAGTCTTTTCCATGTCTTCAGATAGACGTTCAAACTCCTCGTCTGTCGTTTCTTTTTTCAGACCATCATTCAAGTATTTTTTCTTAAGGTTTGAACTTCTTAAAGGTGCTTCTTTCTTTTCAACTTGGCAGTTTCAGTTTGCGAGACTTTATCTTTATATCTATTTTATGTGCAACGTGTAGCATCTATTGCAAGTATTCTTTTTTAAGGTTTTGCAAAGCAAGTTGAGAGAATTATTAAATATATTTTTAGCATATCAATACTTGCTGGTATTTTACTTTTCCCATGTGCATTTTTATACTGTTCTACGTATATTTCATACATTTTTATGAACATAGTCATCCCTAATTTTAAATATTGATAACCATTATTTGTTTCTATTCTATAATGAGATTCATATTTCGCTATAGAGTCAGTAACTTCTGTCTTGTCTTCTTCAGCAGTTTTGTTCTAACCACCAGTCTGTCCTCTTCTATATTTTATTATACCCCGATTCTTTTAGATATTCGTCTACTTTTAACGGTGTAGTTTAAAAATTGTTGCCGAACATTTCACGCCATACTGGAATGCCTTCTTTATTGTGTAAACGCGACTTAACTGCTTTAGATTATGTTTGTCAGTATTCTTATGGTTTCTGCAGTATGATCTTTTTTTTTAGTATTTCAGAAACGATATCCCCTATATATATAATAAACCGAGCCTCATAGGACCCAAAATTAATAGATTTTTCGAATTCTTCTTGTCGTTTTTGGTTGTTGTAGTAAGGCGAGTTCTCATATTTTCTTTCTGTTCTTTGTGCGTTTTATTAGTGTGGTCTTTGTGAAGACGTTTTCCCATGGCTCGTGGAGATAGGTAAATTTGTTGTTTCCCAGTATCAGGAAAGGCTTGGAGAATTGATACAGTAGATTATACATGTGTCTATTAATGGTATTTGCAAAATAGAATTTAAAGTATCGTTGATGCTGTATGCTTTTACTATGATGGTCTTTGCCCATCAAAATATGTTTTTAATATTAGAAGTGATAATTAAATTTGCAATTATATCGTTCTGTACTTGTTTGGAAGTGAAATTGGTTACGCTATCTGTTTTTATAATAGTAAGAGTTCCAAATAACGTAATCGTCTCAGACATAACGGACAACTTTTCACGACAATTGAGACTCTTAAATGGTTATAATATATAAAATTTGGTAACGCCATCTACAATTACTGCCGTGCAATTTATAAACGCAGTAAAAAACCTGTCAACGGTTTCGAGAAGAAAGGGGTCAAACTACAAATTTTGTTTTTGAAATTACAAAGACGATGAACTTAATATTGGATATTTAAAAAAAACTGTTTCTTTTATGGCGTCACTTAGTTCTCAGTTGAAACTTAATTAATCATGAATGCAGTATGAGTGATGCTTTACTGCGCTTACCTATAGTTTCCTGTACTTACGACACATGTTAGATAAGACACAATGTAATGGTAGATCTTACAACGTAATATATGCGCCGTATTTTTACAGGTTACTGCATTTATGAGTAGGAACATGAAACGAAATACACACATCAAAAAAGTCTAAGCAACATGCGTGATATTACAAATTTTACCATTTATATTAATTAATTTCTAAGTATTTACTCAAACAAAGTGCGTAGGTAAGTAAACTTTTTTGTTATTGATGACATACTGGCTGGTTGTAAAAAAAATTGATTATGTTTTGTTTTTTCATAAAATTCAAATGACTGCGATATTGTTTGAATTTAAGTGCGTTTTAATTGCTACGTTTAGTCTTGATTTTATAATTTTACCAACCATTTAAATAAAGTTAGCGACAAAATTGAATTGTTAGATATTCTTTACGTCATGAAGCGACGTCATTTGATGGCAGATGAAATGCAAAGAGCTGTAGGGATGTTGCAAGCGGGAAGTAATCAATCTCAGATGAGATGAGATGTTTGTTGATTGGACCGTTTTACGTTGTTACCCTGCTGGTCCATCTCTCGTCCTTTAGCCTCGCTACGTACCTAGCCCACTTCCATTTTAGTTTCTTAGCGTAGGTTAGAGCATCCGTCACTTTGGTGGTTTCTCAAATTTTTGCGTGATCATCAAGTGCATATAAAAGTGAAAAAAAGATTGCAATTATAAAAGTAATAATTAATCTGAGGTCAAAAAAATAATAGTTTAAAGAACTAAGAACACAGGGTTTAGGAACGATCTAACTAAAGAGAAAATGTTAAAAAGTGCTTACTACCTTTATTGTTTCACTTTTTCGTTGAGTCTTCAATAAAGTGTATCTATAATACATTTCTAAGTGAGTAGATTCTGATACCTACAAATTATACCAAAACCGCCTTCTATTTTCAGGCATTAGAGGAACTGACTTTTGGATGATTGCATTGTTTGTGGTTTCTGGTATTCCCTTCATTTCTGATTTTGGAGTTGGTTCTGGAATATATTCTTCCGTAATATTTTTAACCTCCAAAAATGAACATTTTTTTGATGTTCATCATTATGTTTTCGTTTTGTGGACAAAGTAAAATATCCCCTTCGTACAACAACAATCATTATATCTTTTAAATACAGTCGGGGTTCTAACTTTTAGCATCACTTGCGAGGATTCATCTGGGAAGTTATAAGAAGCTGTTATTTGCATCTTCTTTACAACAGTTTCGTTAGAGTTAGATTTCTTTACGATTGCAACTTAAACAACCGAATCAACGCAGTTCCATAAGTCCTCGTGTTCCAAAGAAGACTTGACTACAGTACTATAACACTTCATACAGTTTTATTATATATTAGGGTGGAGTGAAAAAAACAATTTTTTTTTTCTTAGCCTGGGGGTCAAATTTGTAGCTTATAAAAAACAAAAAATTTTGAAAAATAAAAAAAAAAATTTTACTCAACATCTTGAGCCAGCCCACTCATTTTTAAAATTAATTACGAGTAAAAATATTTGGTTGCAAAAAAAAAATTTTTTTTTGTCTTTGAATCTCTTAAAACATCTAAGAACTGGCAATTATGATCATTTCCAACTCAAATTTTATTCTAGTGCCCTAAAGAGGAATGGTACTTTTTGGGATTTTTTTTTAAAATTAAAACAATAGTCACAAAAATTTTTTTTTAACTTGTGATTTTTAATTGGCATAAAAGAGGATACTCTGAAGTTTCTAGAACGCCTTCAAAAATTTTTTTACGACTCTCTGTTTCGGAGATATTAATAAATAAATAAAAATAAAAATATAAAAAAATTAATAAATAAATAAATAAAAATAGATTGTCAACAAAAAGTTTAGATTTTCAAAAGGATTTTAGAAAATTTACAGTCAATTTGAACGGATTTTGATATTTTTATTGAAAATAAATATATTTCATCATTTTAATAACAATTTAAGGAAAATTTGAAGACAAGTATAAACTGAAAAATTATAACGACATGAATTAACATTAAATACTATTTAAACAAAAGTCAGTAACAATATGATTATAATATAGTTAATTATATCTTAGTTATTATTATTTGCCCTAAGTTTGGCTGTATATTCCTTTTTGGTATCAAATTTTGGTAATGCACTACGTGATTTTAATGTCGTCCGGATGAAGCCATCACGTGAAGTCGAAGTACAAACTTTCGATGATGCTTCAGTTACTAATTTGACAGACCGTTCGACAGCTTGATTATGACATGGATGTCCAGTTATGTTAAATCCTAAACCATTGTCGATAATAGATCTCAAATTATGTTCCTCAAGATCTCGTGTTAATGGAGGTTCAGTTATGTTGATTTTCTGCCAATTAATTAAATTAACGTAGTCTTTTGCATTCATATTTATAGTTGGAACGTTAAACGAACGTAATTGTTCTGTCGAATTATTTTCCAATCTAGCGTTGAGAATAGTATTTACAGCTTGCTCTCGTATCGATTTTTGTTCATCTCCTAACATAGCCAGTAGGATGTTTTCCGGGTGTGCAAAATATCCATTTCGTTGAATAACCGTGTCAATAATTTTTCTTAAACTTTTTTCCAAGTATCTAGAACGTCGAATAATGTCAAATAAATGTTTTGAACCAAAAATACACGATGAGTGTAATTTAATAGTGAACCAAGTAGGGACATAAACTTTAATTATAAACGTAGCTAAAGTTTTGAGATTTTTACTTGGTTTTTCTCTCGAAACATAAAGCCGTAAGATTCTGTTAGCAGTCGTTAACCATCTTGAATGACACAAATTCCCTGGATTGCACTGAGCCAAATCTGCTGATAATACTCCGTTAGATATTCCTACAGATATTTCGTACAAATATTTTTGGTCCTTGCTTAAATCTTGTAATAGCAATGTAGGCAGATCTAATTTTATTTTTTCAAATTTAACCACAGGATTAGTTTCACACATTTTCAATGCTCTACCGATAGATCCAGTCCATTGGTTAGGTCCTGCTGTTACTCCGTCTAAATGTAAAATCAGGTGCCGAAGAGATAATTCGTTAAAATGGAATAAACAAACAAACCAGTGAACTGACCAGCCCAAAGATTTTTCAATTTCAACAATAATCCCATTTTTTTCTCCAGTATTAACATTAGCTCCATCACTACCAATGACCCGTAATTTCGAGTACTCCAAATTTTTTTGTATGAAATATAAAATACTGTCTTTAATGTTTTTTGCAGTTCCGGATACAGGTGTAACGTGTCCTAGATAAACAGAATTAGGCTCTGATATTAAAACAATATGTTCTTCAGAAGAAATTTTTCGATAAAATTTATCCTCAATTTGTTCATTGATTAAAGTTTTATCTTTTCGACCGTCAAAATATAAACTAGATAAAGCTATTTTATCAACTGTTTCTTGCTGCAACATATTTCGATATTTTTGGCGCTCTCTTCTAATCTTTGATTTGTCAATAATATTTTCAGAAGAATTTTCATGAACTATTCCATAATCTTCGAGAAGCGAAGTTGCTAACATTGCACCATATCTGTCGGATACTCCCGCTCTGTCACAAGCCTTAGCATAGTTTGGTAAGGCCATTCTCATTTGCTTGGTAGGTGGCCTGTAGTTGAAAGTTTCATCCAGATCCAAAGAATCTTCCGGACCTTCGGAAGAAAAACTCAGTGAATTTGAAATAGAACTAATTTGACGAGCTACAATTTGAGAAGAGCCTTCAATATCTGTAGTAGTCAAATTTATTTCACTATTATCTATAGAATCAGGATAACTCAATCTTCTTTTTTTTGAAAGATCAACAAAATTCAAATTTCTAATGTTTCTCTGATCTCGTAAGAAATTATGTTCCGAGATTGATAATTTAACTTTACAGATGCATTTGGTAACTGAAGAACATTTACACTTAGCAATATCCAACAGCTTTTTTTTGGCGTTAGATAAATATTCTTCTTTTTTTAAATTGTACCCAATAGTATTGCGTGATTGCCCCGGTTTTTTAATATTTTTATATTTGTGATACAATTCTTTCAATAACGAAACGATTCTTTGGTCTGAAATAATTGGAATTGATACTTTTGCCCATACAACTTTTATATCTTCGAGTACAATTTTTAAAATTGTTCCAATATTTGGTTCTTTAAAAGAAGAACGCCGTAGTTCAGATTGAACCCATAAATAATGTTTGATAAAATCTTCATGTGTTGGTAAACATGATGAATCAAATTTTTGTGGGACACCAAAAATTGGACACTCAGCGATATTTGTCATTTTTCATTTACTAAACACTTTAGCACAAATTAGTTATTTTTAATATTATAAACACTCAAAAGATATGCTTTTTTTAAGCTTGATAAAAATTGATACTATTTACTAATTTCCACTAATAAGCTCCAACAATTTCACTAAAAAAAAAAATAAGTAAAAAAACTAAATAGTTTTTAATAACGAAAATTGGATATATTAATTTTTGAACTTAATGTGTCTTCGAGAAAAATATTTCTCGACGCCATCTATGATAAAAAAAAGTTAACTACACCTACTTTCATGACATTTAGAAGAATTGAAACGTTATTTCCAAAAAAATCAATCAAAATTCAGAAAATCTGCTAATTTCAGAGCTTTGAAATAATTGCTTATACCAAATTATTAAAAAAGTCAGAATTAACTATAAATTTTTATAATCTATTTAAAAACCTCAATTATAGATTAATAATATTTATTTATCAATATCTCCGGAACAGAGAGTCGTAAAAAAATTTTTAAAGGCGTTCTAGGAACTTCAGAGTATCCTCTTTTATGCCAATTAAAAATCACAAGTTAAAAAAAAAATTTTGTGACTATTGTTTTAATTTAAAAAAAAAATCCCAAAAAGTACCATTCCTCTTTAGGGCACTAGAATAAAATTTAAGTTGGAAATGATCATAATTGTTAGTTCTTAGATGTTTTAAGAGATTCAAAGACAAAAAAAAAATTTTTTTTGCAACCAAATATTTTTACTCGTAATTAGTTTTAAAAATGAGTGGGCTGGCTCAAGATGTTGAGTAAATTTTTTTTTTTTTTTTCAAAAATTTTTGTTTTTTATAAGCTACAAATTTGACCCCCAGCCTAAGAAAAAAAAAAATTTGTTTTTGTCACTCCACCCTAATATATATTATATATTCTAGATACTATATTGGTTTTCAGCGTCTACAAAGTTTTAACTATAAAGTTCACTGTATATTTAACGATGACTTCAGTAATTTAACGTATAAGTATGCGTTTCGTTGCTTCCGCGTTCAAGATGTAGGCGAAAGTGATTTTAAAGGAAGGAAGGGGTAAGAGGTGGGCGGAAGGGTTTGCTTGTCTCTATCTTTGCTTACTCTAAACATTTGAACACTTATTCCTCAAGAAAGGATTGGAAATCTCCTCTTCTATACACCAAAAGCTCTTTCCACTATATTTCTTGTTTTGAGTTGTGATTCTTGCTATAATCGTTCTGCTCATGTTTGCACATTAATAGAATAAATGAAAGAGGTATCATCATATACTGTGTTTGAGCATAACCACTGTCCCCAAACAAGTGCTTATTAGGATATCTTTGCGGGGTGGTAGGGTGTCTGTACCCGACTGGATCGCGACCACCGTACACCAGGTGGAACACCCGCTATAGTGGCACGTTTGGGCGTGTCGCGTTCCGGGATCAGCCGGTGTATATCCAGCAACCGGGGGAGGGGGGGTTGTCCCTGACTGGGTCGCTTTCAGGCCGGCATGACAGCGGCGACCGGCGATGGATAGTATGTCTTTCGGTGGTCGCCATTGTTTTTGGATTGTACTGCGCTTACCATCAGGCACAGTACAGTCACTTTGCCGAGCTACAATAAAAAAAAAAAAAAAAAAAAAAATCTACCCAGGAACAACATTTGTATGTACACATTCTGAAGAGGTTTTTCAAAATGAGTTTAAATACGTAATGTTAATATAAAGTTATATCTGTCCAAAGATTCATTTCAGAGTACAATTATCCCAAATTAAATAATCATGGGCAGAACCATGCCATCTTGCAACAACATTCAACAATGATAGATCGGCAGCAACTGCACATTGTGTGTTTTTTCAATAATAACCTTTTCGGTTCCGATATACATATCTCAGCATTCTCCACCTACCACCATCTCCACCTAAATATAAAGTAACGTGTCATTATTTTCACATGAGTGATTTACAGTCGATTACTCCAAGAACCAGAGGAAATCTAGACACATTATAAAATTCCAGTGAGAGCTTAGCTTGTTCTTCTAAAGAATTTGGAAATTTAATATATTTCGTGTACATTGAAGCAATAGCATGTGTAACACGATGTACTAGCAGTAGCCGATGTCCCTAGATCCTGCACGTATTCCGCAGTTATTAAGCCAGTCTTTTCCATGTCTTAAGATAGACGTTCAAACTCCTCGTTTGTCGTTCCTTTTTTCAGACCATCATTCAAGTATTTTTTCTTAAGGTTTGAGCTTCTTAAAGATGCTCCTTTCTTTTCAACTTGGCAGTTTCAATTTGCGAGACTTTATCTCTACTTCTTATCTTTATGTGCAACGTGTAGCATTTATTGCAAGTATTCTTTTTTAAGGTTTTCCAAAGCAAGTTGAGAGAATTATTAAATATATTTTTAGCATATCAATACTTGCTGGTATTTTACTTTTCCCATGTGCATTTTTATACTGTTCTACGTATATTTCATACATTTTTATGAACATAGTCATCCCTAATTTTAAATATTGATAACCATTATTTGTTTCTATTCTATAATGAGATTCATATTTCGCTATAGAGTCAGTAACTTCTGTCTTGTCTTCTTCAGCAGTTTTGTTCTAACCACCAGTCTATCCTCTTCTATATTTTATTATACCCCGATTCTTTTAGATATTCGTCTACTTTTAACGGTGTAGTTTAAAAATTGTTGCCGAACATTTCACGCCATACTGGAATGCCTTCTTTATTGTGTAAATGCGACTTAACTGCTTTAGATTATGTTTGTCAGTATTGTTATGGTTTCTGCAGTATGATCTTTTTTTTTAGTATTTCAGAAACCAAATCCCCTACATATATAATAAACCGAGCCTCATAGGACCCAAAATTAATAGATTTTTCGAATTCTTCTTGTCGTTTTTGGTTGTTATAGTAAGGCGAGTTCTCATATTTTGTGCGTTTTATTAGTGTGGTCTTTGTGAAGACGTTTTCCCATGGCTCGTGGAGATAGGTAAATTTGTTGTTTCCCAGTATCAGGAAAGGCTTGGAGAATTGATACAGTAGATTATACATGTGTCTATTAATGGTATTTGCAAAATAGAATTTAAAGTATCGTTGATGCTGTATGCTTTTACTATGATGGTCCTTGCCCATCAAAATATGTTTTTAATATTAGAAGTGATAATTAAATTTGCAGTTATATCGTTCTGTACTTGTTTGGAAGTGAAATTGGTTACGCTATCGGTTTTTATAATAGTAAGAGTTCCAAATAACGTAATCGTCTCAGATATAACGGACAACTTTTCACGACAATTGAGACTCTTAAATGGTTATAATATATAAAATTTGGTAACGCCATCTACAATTACTGCCGTGCAATTTATAAACGCAGTAAAAAACCTGTCAACGGTTTCTAGAAGAAAGGGGTCAAACTACAAATTTTGTTTTTGAAATTACAAAGACGATGAACTTAATATTGGATATTTTAAAAAAAACTGTTTCTTTTATGGCGTCACTTAGTTCTCAGTTGAAACTTAACTAATCATGAATGCAGTATGAGTGATGCTTTACTGCGCTTACCTATAGTTTCCTGTACTTACGACACATGTTAGATAAGACACAATGTAATGGTAGATCTTACAACATAATATATGTGCCGTATTTTTACAGGTTACTGCATTTATGAGTAGGAACATGAAACGAAATACACACATCAAAAAAGTCTAAGCAACATGCGTGATATTACAAATTTTACCATTTATATTAATTAATTTCTAAGTATTTACTCAAACAAAGTGCGTAGGTAAGTAAACTTTTTTGTTATTGATGACATACTGGCTGGTTGTAAAAAAAAATTGATTATGTTTTGTTTTTTCATAAAATTCAAATGACTGCGATATTGTTTGAATTTAAGTGCGTTTTAATTGCTACGTTTAGTCTTGATTTTATAATTTTACCAACCATTTAAATAAAGTTAGCGACAAAATTGAATTGTTAGATATTCTTTACGTCATGAAGCGACGTCATTTGATGGCAGATGAAATGCAAAGAGCTGTAGGGATGTTGTAAGCGGGAAGTAATCAATCTCAGATGAGATGAGATGTTTGTTGATTGGACCGTTTTACGTTGTTACCCTGCTGGTCCATCTCTCGTCCTTTAGCCTCGCTACGTACCTAGCCCACTTCCATTTTAGTTTCTTAGCGTAGGTTAGAGCATCCGTCACTTTGGTGGTTTCTCAAATTTTTGCGTGATCATCAAGTGCATATAAAAGTGAAAAAAAGATTGCAATTATAAAAGTAATAATTAATCTGAGGTCAAAAAAATAATAGTTTAAAGAACTAAGAACACAGGGTTTAGGAACGATCTAACTAAAGAGAAAATGTTAAAAAGTGCTTACTACCTTTATTGTTTCACTTTTTCGTTGAGTCTTCAATAAAGTGTATCTATAAAACATTTCTAAGTGTTTACAAATTATACCAAAACCGCCTTCTATTTTCAGGCATTAGAGAAACTGACTTTTGGATGATTGCATTCTTTGTGGTTTCTGGTATTCCCTTCATTTCTGATTTTGGAGTTAGTTCTGGAATATATTCTTCCGTAATATTTTTAACCTCCAAAAATGTACATTTTTTTGATGTTCATCATTATGTTTTCGTTTTGTGGACTAAGTAAAATATCCCCTTCGTACAACAACAATCATTATATCTTTTAAATACAGTCGGGGTTCTAACTTTTAGCATCACTTGCGAGGATTCATCTGGGAAGTTATAAGAAGCTGTTATGTGTATCTTCTTTACAACTGTTTCGTTAGAGTTAGATTTCTTTACGATTGCAACTTAAACAACCGAATCAACGCAGTTCCATAAGTCCTCGTGTTCCAAAGAAGACTTGACTACACTACTATAACACTTCATACAGTTTTATTATATATCTAAAACATAAGTGCACAGAGGACAATTAGATGCCACTACTGGTGCATAATTACTATATTTTGCTATATTAGATTATTTTAACAACTGACACGGAAAATACAAGAGCATTTTATACAAAAGTTTGTGAATTCATTCTTTCACTCTACATATTCACATACTGTGTTGTTGATTTAGTTCTTCAACTTTTTCGACATTGGTGGCTGCTATTGAGTGATCACGTCTATTCTTTTTCTTTTTATTTCTCTTACTTAAGGTCTGGTCTGTGTAATATGCAATATTACTTTTGTAGTTGTTTTTGTGCTTTGGTAAAAATGCAGATGATTCAGAAATTTTCACTTCATGTAATAATTTAGTTTTAATGGAATTTGAGGAAATACGAACCTTTCTAGGCACGCTATCATAGGTTTGTAATGTTCTGGTAGGCCAGTCAATTTTGGTGTACCTATCCATTCATCACCAACTTTAAAACCGATTATAGTTATTACTCTTTATTAACAAGTATTTACAAAATGTCTTATTACACGTAGATGTAATTAGAAATTATTTAATGAAGGTGCGAGCGGACGACACGGGTGTCGCGTAGGCGTTGCGTGGCTTACTACTTGAGGAACTCTTGTCGCGCGAGTACACAATAACAACGCGCATACGCGGCGATGCTCGCAATGAATATTTAATTTTCATTACAAATAAAAATTATATTAGATTATATTAAATATCCATATATTAGAGATAGCCCACACCGATGTTTCTTAGTTTGTAAGCAGTACTCATAATTTTGTTTACTTAATATTCAACGCTAACACAGTTTTCCAACGAAGTGTTTATTAAATCTCGTAATAAACCGACTTTTCTAGAAAGCCCGGAGTCCTCGAAAGTATTTTGAAGGTTTGTCCATACCTGCTTAGATGACGTTGCATTTTCAATAGGTATATGTGTAGTTTATAGGTTCCACTAACAAAATGATTTTAGATTTAAACTTTATGTCCTTCTCGACATCATCTGCAACATCCGGATCAACACGGTCTCATAACTCTTCGTGTTCCAAATAGACTTAACAACAAATTTCCACGTCGACTAGTTTTCACAGCCGGTTAAATTTTCGATTTGTAGGTTAGACGTAGCCATTGTTCTCGAGGCTGTAAATATATGTACGAATTATGAGTAATATCGTTTCTATTACCGTTACTTCATTATAGGTATAGGGGAAAGTGGGGGAAATACGAACACCTAAGGGAAAATTTGAATAAAACAGTGGAATTTGATCACAGAGTTTCTTTATTTCTTTAATTATAATGTTTACTTATCTGTCTAACGAATTCCCTAATCAACATTTATATTTTTTTAATAAATTGCAACATTATGAAAGAAAAACAAAACCCTTAGTGTTCGGCTTTACCCGACATTAGTCGGGTAAATACGAACACCAAGTGGGATAATCACGAACTAACATTATTAACGACAGAGATGACATTTAAAATCCAACGATGTTGACTGTCCGTCAATACAACTCACATGAGCCAATTTTTTGCACACGTAGCATATAATCCAGTGTTCAATGGGGGCATCTATATATTTATCTCTACAAAATATACAAAAGGCGACGTTCGACGGTAAAGATTTTATCAGGTTGAATATGATGTTTGTTTTGTATGGCATTCAAATTATCATACAGATTTTTAACGTCAGTTTTATTGAATGCAGTGATACGATTCAGTGAAGTCGCGTCAGGTGCCCTCAGAGATAAGCTGGGATGTCTTTTCATGAAATTGTGGTACCAATCTTTTCCGGCTAGCTGTTTCACTCGGTCAAAATTGTGCGGAAGTTTGTTCTTCTCGGCATATTGATACACGATTTGGCGATTTTTTTTATGGTTAGGCCATAATAGAGTTTACTGCATTTTATGATATAATCGACAAGTTGCGATTCCTGATCGTCTGTAAATAAATGTTTTCGTCCAACCCTTGGTAGTTTTATCACTCCTTTCTTCAGGTGGTCAAAAATGGTTGTGTTTGGAACATTATAAGTTTCTGCTGCTTTGCCGAGGGTAAGTTTTTCGGTCTTAAGGTCTATTTGCAGATCAATACGTGGGTATATATTAATAATGACAATATAAGGCATATCCAGGTTGGAACGTATATTATATATACGACTAAGTTTACGCAAATCAAGTTAAAGTCTCCACTTTAAGTATTATCACGTTGGCCATTGGGAAGGATTCGTTTCCGGTGAATCATTTGAATCGACACTGTTAGAAGAGTGCTAATAGTAATGTGGGGGTTGTAAAGGATGCCACACATATGCTAATACAAATGTTTATTGTACACACAATGAAAGTACATGTATAAAAATACAATGTAACTGTGACGCTATATATTATTTCGCGAGCCCGTGGGAGTGGTGTGCGCAACTTCCCGGCGTAAGAGATGCGGATTGACTGAGGCTCCGGGTAAAACCGAACTCGCATACAGCGCGACGCGGATCGCAGCCGACCGGTTCCGAGAGGTCGCGAGTCCCGCTACATCAGTCCCCCCGAAGACCTTTAAATCTGAGATACAAATCTTACGGGATACCTAACGTGTCTACTAGAACGCGTGACGTACGGCGTCTTATTGTTAGATGCGGGTTCTCTCATGTTGGTCGCTGGGCTAGCGGGTCCCGCTACAGTAATTACTGATGGTACAGCATGAAACAATATAAAGTTTGTTCGCTTATTAACCCAAGTAAGGATTATTAGTTGTTGATAACTGGCTACGAAACTGTGCCGTGTGATAAAAGTTACCTAAGTATAATAAGTTCAAAACAAAAATTACCATCACTAACATATGCTGATAAATTAAAAGCGGTAGAAGCAGTGAAATGTGTATTAAAAAGGAATGATGTTGCGGCTCAGTTTGGAATACACGAAAGTACATTATCATTCATAATTTAAAAAAGTAGCTGAACTTTTGAAGGAACGAGAGTCGGGGGCGAGTCTTTCATGTAAAAGACGAAAATTGCTGAATTCCCTATTTTGCAGCAATGTTTGTTTACGTGGTTCAAACAGTGTCCGCACCAAATCGTCAGTGTTAACAAGTTCGTAGTGAAAGAAAAAGCTGAAGGGTTCGCCAATTCCCTGAAAAGCCATAGTTTTAAAGCTAGCTGTGGCTGATTAGAAAACTTCAAGAAACGTCTTTATTTGGTTTACAAGAAAATGTGCGGTGTAAATTTGAGTGTAACATAAACCCTTGATAAATGAAATACCTACTCTATAACTTAAAATATTTTGTGTTTCCCTTGGATTTTAACTTACCGAGGGTCTACTGTACTTTGAATCTGAGAGAATTTCTTATTTTGAGCCATATTTATATCTGATACAGCAAGGTGATACATTTATCCTTTTAATTTTGTTTTTTGTTTGGTGTTTCTTGGTTGGAGGATGTAGTGTGCATGAGTGTGCCCCCGATTGAGTAACTGCTCCTACTGACTAATGAAGGTCTTCACCATGGGGTTATTGGATTAAAAAGAGCAATTGTTAGCTTGCGTTGTTTTAATCCCAATGTGCCCCGTATCCATAACCTTTCGTGCGGGCCAGCGCGCAGTAGCCGGCTCTCCGTTCATACGTCGCTCTCATATAACAATTTGCTTATCATGTACTCTGCCTTACATGCCTGCCTACATTGAGTACACTACTAGAGAACACTACTTCCCCCAAAATTTTGCAAAAAATTTACACAAAAATGATAGTATTACAGTTACATAACGAAAAAGTAATCCTTATAACTAAGTACAATTACTGACACGTTCATATACAAAGACATAGAATACAATACGGCGTATTACAATACAATACAATATACAATGTTGCGATAAACACTAGGTTTGTTACAACGGAACTATCAAATTCTTATTATACACATAACGCGTAACTGTTTGCCTGCGGTTGCTGGGTGGTCGCACGAGTGCTGACATGGCTTGGCATGGGTATAGCCACAACACCGAATGTATTATTATTGTTGGTGTTCTTACGGACCCATTTCCTCACCCGATGACGACATTGACGCCACGGCGACCATACAATACCGATTGTAATAATTGTAACAATTACGGGAAAACCAACAATATATTTCGTCATATGTGATTCTACCGCATTGTTTTGTGCTATAATCACTTCTTCTTTGCTGTACGATTTACCCATCGCATAGTGTTGACTGTACGCGTAAAATAATAATCGATGAATAGAAAAGAAAGATAGGAAGTAAATTTACTTCAAGTGAAGTATGACAGTATTTATTGTTTACCATTTTAATCAGTGAGATCAATAAAGACACCGTATATCTCATACAATGGTATTTATTTTATAACATTAACTGAAACAATTATTAATAGAATGTATACACGGACGTATTCTACGATCGGTCGGAGGGGACTGCGGCTAGCAGCGTCGGGCGTGTGCCTCGCAATTTGTCTACGCAGACAAATTGCTATGCACGCGCTATACTGTGCCGCTACAATTGCAACATTAGACTGTACATGGGTTTGCATGTTTATTATATAATTATACAAAAATAAATATTTTTAAAGTAAAACAAGATGTAGTTTTTATTTTCTAAAATCATAATTAATGTTCCAAAAGTAATTAAGTATTGTTATAACTTTACAAGTTAAATCTTACTGGGGGTTTTATTATTCGCCCCTTACTACTCTTCTTAAACGTAGGTTTTTCGCCATTTGCATTTTTAGGTAATGGAATACTATGATATAAATTCGTATTTAAATTATAACTACTATTACAGTTAGTATAAATGTTCTCGTTAAGTAAATAAGCTGGATTTAATCTGTCTATTGAGATCTTAAGTTGTCTATTAGGTAACCGAATTAAAAATACGTTTGCTGTTCTTTCCACGACACGATAAGGTCCATCATATGTAGGTGTTAACGGTTTCCGTATTGCATCGTTGCGAACAAATACATGATCATAATTTTTCAAATCATTATGTACATACAATGTCTGTGACTCTCGCAGGTTTCTCGATATAGGTTTAATGTTACTCATAGTCTGTTTTGTCTTCTGTGAAGGTGTATAACCGTCACACTCGCGTTTAGAGGTGACGTTGTAGAAATCACTAGATAAACGTAGCGTTTGTCCGTATATATACTATGCTGAACTCACGCCATTGTCACTCCTGCTTGCTGCACGTAATCCAAGCAACACCGTGGGTAGCTCATCGCACCAAGAAGAACTGTTACTGAGACGTGCTTTTTAAACCAGATTTCATTACTCTATGCCACCGCTCTATTATCCCGTTGCTCTGGGTATGGTACCCTATAATTGTCGACCCTAGTCGGTTGTTACTCTCTCGGGAGGAACAAAACCTACTTATCCACGTATCGTAAAAAAACTTTAGCTACGATTTTCGCAGTTGTTTCCTTAACTGCTATGGCCTCAGGCCACTGGGTACATCTATCAATCATAGTGACTATATATCTATAACTTTCTTGTGAGGTTGGTAAAGGTCCAACTATGTCGATTTTTACAAATTCAAAGCGATTACTTACCGAATATTGCTGGAAATCTGAAATCATATGTCTATTGGCTTTTTTTTCGAACTGACTACGCTATTGACCAAGCAAGGTCTTAACGGCTTCACCGGACTACTAAGGCGAGCGCTTAAGGCACTCAGCCGATTTTATTTTGACAACTAGCTCAAGGGTGCGCGGCACACCTCGGCTTTGGCTGTTGCCTGATACATGCAATTCGCGACCTATCTGAGCTAACCTAAGCTAAGATAACTATTCATAGATATATGAGTTGTTGAAACATATATGTGTACCAAGCATACATACCTCAACAACCCTTATATATATTTCGTATCGGATAATATTCTAAACTGTTTCAGTTTGATAAGGGAAAAAAAAAACGCGTGCACGTGTGTGGAGGTGATGTGTGTAATGTTGTCGCAGTGATGTAAGATTTTGTGTCACTGTATCGCGCGAGCAGCGTACTCAAGGGCTCCACGCCGAGGGAACGGACCTAGGCTTGAGTTGCTGCCGAGGGGGGCCTAGTTTGGTGTGCGGGAGCGAAATTTACCCCCAGACCACGGCGGCGTGATCTGTGGTTACGCGGGCGTGGGCGTGAGCATGCTGTTTAGAGAGACAGGCTGGTACTGATCGTTCACTGCCGTTATTTCATCGGGAAGGTCGGTAAAAATATGTCGCGGACGTCTTTTACAACGCGCAGCGTTTGGTACGGGTTCGTATTTTGCGGCGGATATCACTAACAGACTGGGATGATTCGCGGCTTTTTCAAAATAACTAATCGTAAGTGATTTTACGTACGCCCAGGCAGAAGGCATCTCTAGGTCCCTATGTAGATCAACTCTCCGGACGTACCACGGGGCACCGGTTAGTTTACGTAAAACGCGGTTTTGAAGAACCTGCAACTTATGAAAATTATCTTTCGACATATGCGCAAAAACGGGACTGCTATATGTCATCACGGGACGGATACACGTCTTATACAAAGTGAGCTTGTGTCTGAGGGACATCTTACTCCTATGACAAAGCAACGGATGGAGGCGACCTAAGACCATAGCGGCTTTGTTTCGCACTCTATCTATATGTGACTTGAAATTTAAATGTTTATCTAATGTAACACCGAGATATTTCATTTCGTCGGCCCAAGGTATATCGGTTCCGTATAGCCTGATGGGCTCGAGGTTATTACTACGTCGTAAAGGGTCGAAGAGTATCGCGGCGCTCTTATCAGGATTAACTTCTATGCGCCATCGACGAAACCATTCACCGAGTGTGCAAACGGCCTTTTCGATGCGCTTCCTAAGAAAGTCCGACCGCAAGCTGGAAGTGTAAATAACGGTATCGTCAGCATAGCAACCTACCTCGACCCGTTTAGACCGAGGTAGGTCACTGTTGAACAGATTGAAGAGCGAGGGCGCGAGTATGGAGCCCTGTGGCACACCTGAGCGTATCGGTTAGGGCAGGGATAGTTCCCCATCCACTCTAAAGCGGAAAGTCCTATCAGTGAGATAATCGTGGATAATATGAATTAACTTATCGGGTACGTGATATTTACATAATTTATGGACGAGCCCTTTATGCCACACCTTATCGAAGGCTTTGGCGACATTGAAAAAGATTGCAATTGTGCGTTTTGGTTTACGTTTCGGGTCGGCATTAAAATTAGAGAAAATGTACCCTGTGAGGCGGTGTACTTGATTCGCGCGAGTGTTCGGCACGAAATCCGAACTGCTCAGGGGGTATTAATTTTAAATCTGTAATCGAGACCTGGAGACGGTTCAGAAGGAGCCGCTCGTATAATTTACCTAATGTATCTAACAGGCTAATCGGGCGATAGCTATCGGGAAGCGTAGCTTTTTTGCCGGGCTTGTGTATGCCTATCACTACGGCCTTCTTCTAGGCGGCTGGAAAATGGCCCTGGGATATGGCCGCATTGAAGATGCAGACCAATAGAGCTATGATGTGATCGGGAAGGAGTCTCAGTACCTCGTTCCTGATCCCATCGGGACCTGGGGACTTCCTAAGCTTGAGACGCTGGATGGCGGTCGAAACTTCATCGAAAGTTATTGAGGTTAGGGTATCCACGGGAGGGGACGCTAGTGCATGCTCTGCCGACAATTCGATCGACCCAATATGGATAGGGTCAGTGTTGTCAGTGTTCGGTGAACACTGTTTTTCTAAATTCGCGGCAAGACATTCCGCTTTATCTATGCTATCGAACGCAGGAGGCAATCCGGGACCTCTATCGAGAGGAGGCATCGGAGTAGTGAGATTCGACTTTAAAGTTCGCGAGAGTTTCCAGTACGACAGGTGAGACGGCCGGAGATCCTCCAGAAGTCTGTCCCACCTGTCGCCCCGAATCTCTGAGATACGAGATTTGACTATTTTACGTAACAAGCGTAAACGGTCGCGATTTTCTGCAGACGGGTAAGCGTCGTGAGCTCGAGTCGCGGCGTTCTTTTCTTTTCTCACGTCGTCGGGGAGTATAAAACGGCGATCATTCGCCGCTTGTACCTCTTTCGAGGTCTCTCTGACGGCGGTCTGGAAATAGTCGACCAGGGAATCGATAGCCGAATCCGCGTCGGCTTTAGACACCAACACGTCCGGAATCCTGTCTAAATTGCTAGACGAAGGATTTTCTTTAAAATAACGAGCGAGTTTCGCGTAATCAGCCACCGGAATAACCGACGGAGGGGTGAAGTCTGAGTTAAAACCTAACTGTAATACGACCGGGCGATGGTCCGAATCAAGTTCGTGTACGACTTGTATGAGTCGTACCCGAAGCGTGATATTTTTTAACAAAGCTATGTCTAAAACTGACGGACGGCAGTTATCCTGATAATGGGTGGGTTCCGGAGGGGCTATGACGTCAAACGCGAGAACCCTACCTAGTTCGTCGAGTATCCTCCCTTTACGAGAGGTTCTCGGACTATTCCAGATAACGTTCCCGCTGTTGAGGTCCCCCGCTATAATGACTGAGTCTCCTAAATTAAGCAACGCTTGCAAATCGGTTTTTAACAACTGCTTATTCGGTGAGGGGTACGCGGACACTAATATAATGGATGGATGACCGGTCATACCTAATTTACACACTGACACTTCCATATTAGTCAGAGCGGGCGGATCTACCGGCATGCAATATAATGAACGCCTATAATAAATTAAGGTGCCAACCCCGCGGGCGACACGGTTGTTTCTGATTATATTATAATTCGTGATTCTCGGATTTCGCATTTTAGGTTTTAGAAGCGTTTCTTGGACGATGAGAACGTCTATCTGTCTATCGCGCAAAAAGGCAGCTACTAAATCGCGCTGTGCCCTAAGAGATCTCGCGTTAAAAAACGAAAGAGATAGACCGCGTGTTGTGAACGGGCGATACGATGCAATGTCGCAGCAATACTCGGGTATTGCGCGAGCACGTTGAGCATGCCCAACTCCTCCTCGGCCTGGAGAGCCGCGGTGAAGTTGAGGACTTCCTGTAACTCGTGCTCCCGGAATAACTGGAAAATCCAGTTCACTCCGGCGAGCCCCATAGTGAAGGCTGGGGTGGCGCGTGCCGGTCGTGCCTGTGAGATGGGAGCCTGACGCTTGGGAGCATGGGGCTGGGTTTGGGGAGCCCAGGGGCCAGAGGGGCCCGTCCAGGTTGTGGTGCGCGCGGCACAGAGGGTGGCGCGCGCGGAGTGGACGCGGGCGCTACTGGGGCGCGAGAGGCACCCGGCAGGCCAGGGAAGGCCTCCACGGACATGAGAGGTGGAGGCGGAGGGCGGGCGGCGACCACAGGCGCCCTAGATACCTGTCGCGCCTGGCGGGGGCGCTGTGTGCGCGGTGCGCGGGGACAGCCGTGATAGATCGCGGGGTGACCCGCGTTCCCGCACAATACACAACTCGGAGGATCCGGAGTGTCGGGCGTGCGCCCGCACTCCTTCGTAGAGTGATCGCCCAGGCACTTGACGCACCTGGGGCGGAGATGGCAGTTGCGTGCCGAGTGACCATAACTTTGACAGTTATGGCACTATGATGGAGTGTGATTTTTGCGTGGAGGTTCCACGGTGATGCCGGTGAGCTTACACACAGAGGTGATATTAAAAATAGCTTTGCCCTCCTGAGAGCGATCTAAAATAACGAGAACCATATTGTATGGTTTCCTAGTGTGGGGGTGGTACATCCGATGTACCTCGTGGACAGGGAGCTTGGCCTCCTTAAGGGAGGCCATGATGTCAACGGTAGAGATCTCCGTCGGGACGCGACGGAGCACTACACGGAGGAGACGTTCCTCCTCGAGGGCAAAAGTGTAATAAGCTAACTTTTGTTCCCGAAGGAATTTTGTTAGCGCTCGATGGTCAGAGGTGCTAGTCACCTTGACTTGTATACCCGCCGGAGTATTAAGGGCGGACGTATACCTAATTGCTAGGTTATTAAGTGAAGTGGAGATAGAAATCCACTTGGATTTATCCTGTATAGTAACAGGAGGCGGTGGGCGTGGCTTTTTAGCCGCTACGGAACCTACGCTACCTTGTGAGAGCGAGACGGAAACAGGGTTAGGCCTGCTCACACGTGGCTTTGTGTTTGCCGGTATAGCCGGCACCCGAACGCCATCTATATTGACGCATTTCTCCACCGGGCGTGCGGAACCCTGGTCGGAATCCGAGGGTCGCGAACCACGATGTTTTTGATATGTGACGGTTTTAAAACCGTCATCTACGTGCGCAGAAGGCGCGGGGATCACGGACGATTCGGAGGTCGCGGGCGGCACGGCGGACGCCGCCACGTCGAGCTCCATATCGGAGTCGGTTTCCGAGCTGGACCTCGGTATGGGGGCTTCTATCGGACCCCTATCGGCGGTATTTAGCGGAGAGAGGGTCGCGAAGGAGTTTACGGTAGCCACGCGGGGCACATATTGCATGTTCTCTAAGAACAGAGCTACGTAATTATCGTAAGAGGTCGCGACGTCCACGTTTGGACCCTGTTGCACTAAATAGTCACGAAAATGTTCGGCCATTCCGGTGGCTTGAGGGGGGACGGGACGCGAACCAACCTCCCTGCCTTAAGGTCAGGGGGGCACGCCAAACGTAAGTTATCGGACTATCCCGAGTCCGGATTAAGAGAGTTGTTTAAATTGAAACAAAAGACGAAAATAATACAAGAAATATGGCAGTGAGACAAGTAAATAAAATGTGTAAATAGACAACAAATAAATAAATAGAAAATTAATTAAATAAATAATTGAAAAGTAAATAAATGTATAAAGAAATGACTGAAGAATTAAAGAAATACGTAAATAAATAGATAGATAACTAAGTAAACAAATAAATATACCAAGAAATAAATAAGGCAATAAATAAATACAAAGGAAAGGTCTCACTCAATTCCAAGAAAAAGAACGCAGGTGTGCCGGATCGGAACAATGAAAACGAACGCTCACGAAGTAATAACTGACGTCACTAAATCACGAGTATCGCGCAGCAAAGCGGACAACCGTTCGCGTTGACGGCCCGATCGGAACTCATGTCTATTGGCCTTTGACTTCTGACAGGGAATATAAGTTGTAGTCTACCGACCAACGTACTCTCTTTAGACCTGGCCAGAAAAATCTTTGTGTGACTAATTTTCGTGTTGTGCGAATACCTCGATGACTTACGTTGTTTATTGAGTCTAACGCTAATTTTCTAAAATGTTCCGTTAAATATGGTCTAGAAGTTTTAGATGAACTCTCGCAATAAACAGGTGTCTCGCAATTCGGAATAAAATATTTCTTCTGTTGTCCGAAGTGTTTACCAAATGTGCAAGCTCTGCATCTTTGTCCTGAGCTCGCGCTAATTCCGAGTAATCAAGTACAGTCGAGCAGTCAATTGTTTAAATGCGTAATAAAAAATCAGCGCCTACGTTCTTATTGTCTTCTATCTATTTAATAGACGTTGAGAAATCACTTATGAATCAAAGTTGCCTTATACGTCTAGGTGTTTCAGAATTCCTCTGTAACCTATCAAAAGCATAAATTAGGGGTCTGTGGTCTATAAAAACAGTTTCGAAAAATAACGAAAATGTTTTACTGCTATATAGATTGCGAGCAACTCCGTATCGTAGGTAGAATACTTTTGTTGGGCATTAGTAAACCTCTAAAAGTATCCTAATGGTTGCCAGGAGTCATTAACCTTTTGTTGCACCACTGCGCCTGCACATATATCCGATGCATCTGTCATCAAGGCATGCGATAACATAATAGCATTTTTAGACCTATTTTACACTGTTCAAAGTCATTAATTGACCTATCATTCCACACTGTTTTGTCTTTACGCTTTGACCCTTTCATATACTTATTTAAACTTGGTTGGTAGGTAGCAGTGTTAGGTATGTTTGCTCTATAAAAGTTTATCATACCTAAAAAACGTCCAAGCTGATCTACTGATTGTGGTCGCGGGTTATCTATCATCGCCTTGACCTTATTCTTTAACGGTTTTATACCTTCTCTAGAGACTACATAACCCAAGAATTCGAGCTTATTTTTACCAAATTCACATTTGGCCAAGTATATTGTTATGCCATGTTCTCTAAATCTATTAAATACTTCGTGTAAATACTTTTTGTTCTCTTCTATACGACGCTATAATGACGTTATCGACGTAAATAAACAAAAAGTTTAAACTCTTGTTGTATATTGTTGTTCATGAAGCGTTGGAATGTTTGACTCGCGTTTTGTAGACCAAAGGTCATCCGCGGGAATTCAAACAATCCGAACTGCGTAATGATTGCTGCTTTTTTTAATATCGTCGTCGGTCACGCTAATACAGTGATGAGATTTATTTATGTCTAAGTTGGAAAATATTTTCTTACCTGTTAGGACGTACGTGAAGTTATGTAGACGTGGTACGGGGTATCGGTCCGGCTTAGTGATAGCATTTTAAATATCTAAAAACCAGCCACAATCTTTAGGTTTTAATTTGACACAGCTTGTTGTTGTTGCATGGAGCCACATCGAATTAACATATATCGTGCGCTAATTTTTTTGTTGGAGAGACTTCCAGCACAGTGGGATGAGATTGGAGTCCATACCTTTTATTTTTTTCATAAAGTGCTCTTTGTCACTGTATGTTCCATATGTTTTTTGGAACAGCTGATATCTAGCATCATTAATATTACTACACATTTACCAGAATCGATGAGAAAGCGTAGCCCGGAATTCGAGTCTATTACGCATAATCGGTAGTTCGAGCTGTCGACGCAGTTGCCCACCTCTGCCTGCATCGCTTTTAGTTTTTCGGATCCAGCCGATGATGCTCCTTTCTTCCAGCTACAAGGCTTTATGCATTTCTTTGCCTTCTGTCCGAACCGAAAGTGGTAGAAACATGTCCAGTCCGCTGGTCGAAAGTTGCGGCGTTGCGAAGAACTGTTTCGTCTATTGCCTGATTCATTTGTGGATCGTGCGTTAAATGGATGTGTCCATTTTGGTCGACCTCGATCCATTTCGTCCATCCTTTTGTTCAACCTAGATATCATTGCCATCAGAAGTTCATTGCCAGATCACGTAATTGTGAAAACTTCGACCACCTGGCTGTAGTGTTTTGAGGATTCTATAACCTTGTCGGCCATTTGAACAAGTTTGTTGAGTTTTGCCATTAGTTCACTTGGTTTTTGACATTGTTGATTGATTGCATGACAATGATGGATTGATTAGTTTTTTACCATGCACTCTGTCTTGTAGGCCTACATTGTGTCCCTACAATTACTTACAAATCTTAATATCCGTGCTACCACCCTTAACCAATTGGTTCTAAGAAGAGAATCTTTTAAATATATAAGTTATATCAATAACTGCATTCAAACAAACACCCTGTTCATTTTGCGTAGCATTTAGATACATGTATAATGAGTCATCACAAGCAATTTGTTGTAATGCGATCTGGTCACCCCTTCCACCACAGTGTGTTATTATGGCGCTCTAAAGGATTACAGCCCCTTGATAAGCAATCAGCTGGATTGAATGCACATTCTACATAAACACATTTACAATTCTTGGTTAGCACATGCATAGTATTAATTATATCTGTACTTATCACCTTTATTGCTATGTAAAGAAGCTTTTGCTGCATTTTGCTCGGTATGCAATAGTGAGTTATGCTATTTACTATTACAATAATTGGAATAAATAAAGTGAAAGTGACACTTTTTGGTGTGTGCATTATTTATGGTGTAGCGTGGTGTGAGCATATTTTACCCTAATTATTACTTAATAATAATTCAGCCTCTTCTCAAATTTTTTACATTTAAATAATTTATGCTCTGTGAGTCACATAAAAGGCAAGATAATATATTTTTGTTTGCAATATTATTGACTTTAATTTTTGAATATTTACTAGAATTATTGTTCGGCTTACCTTCATTTTGTTGACTTTCTTCAAAGCCACTAGCTCTTTTTTCTAAATATTTAAAAAAATCAGCTATCATTGGTAGCTTTGTAGCATCCCGTGCATCAAGTTTGGTATGTTTTTGTAAATAGAACAATTTTTGTCAATTTCATTGTCATTTGTTGCTGATGGATTTAAAATAGATGTAACATCGTTACTCGGATCTTCTTGGATTGAAAAGGTGTTGATACATTCATTCACTTGATGGCAAATGTGAGCTGGGAAGTTTAGGTGTACTGTCTGCAATATTCTCCTGATTTAACGGAACATTTGTGGTCTCTGCCGATTCAAACATGTAGTCTGGAAAATATCAGGATTAAAAGGTCGGATGCCTGTCTTTTTAAAACCATTACTTGCATTTTGAACAGTTGTGACTTTTCCATACGCTTCATTAAACAAATACCCGATTTGTAAATGGGTAACAACGCGCCCTGGATGATTTTTTAGCCACTTAGAAATTTCTTGATTGAAATAAGTTTTTAGTGGTCCAAAGATACAAACATCCAAGGGCTGCATTCTATGGGTGCAATGTGGCGGTAAACACAACACGTTTACCATTTTACGTCATACCATTTTTTTGGCATAACTCAAACATTCAATGCTTTTATGACTTGAGTGACCATCCCAAATAACTAGAAGCGGATTGTCTTTGCTAGATTTCGTATGTGCCTGAAAATGTTTTAACCATTTTACAAACACCACCTTTGTTCATCCATCCGGATTCTTGTGCAAGTCCAAGAGTGCCAGGGGGAGCTTCAACTAGTTCGTTTTTATGTTCTTCCTAGGAAATATCATAAAGGCTTATCCATTTTGCGGTTTCAAAAGTAAACGTGAATAAAACACATATAAAATATTTTTTTTCATGATATTTCTTTTTTATTATAAAGTTTGAACGTTGATATCGCCACGACGAGAAATTACGCGGCCAGGAAATGTCTCTTGCAATAAAGCCATATTCGCTCGAGTTATGTGGCATGTGGCACCGTCTTGTTGAAACCACATATTCTCCAAGTCGTATTCTTCAATAGCAGGCAAAAAAAAAGTCGGTTATCATATGACCATAACGCTCCGAATTGACGGTGACAGTCGTTCCATCGTCGTTTTCGAAGAAGTAAGGTCAATCACACCTTCGGACCAAAGAGCGCACCAAACAGTGACTTTTTCTGGATGTAATGGCCTCTCTTCAATTACTTGAGGATTCTCAAAACCCCAAATACGACAATTTTGTTTATTAACATACCCACCGAGTGAGAAATGTGCTTCATCGCTGAAGAAAATTTTGTTCGAAAAATCGCCGTCCACCGCCTGTTGTTCAAGCACCCATTCCACGTATATACGACGTTGTGAATGGTCAGCTGGCTTCAGTTGTTGTATGAGCTGGACTTTATATGGATGTAGGTGTAGATCTAAATGCAAAATACGCCATAATGTGCCGTAAGACAGTCCTAATTCCTGAGAACGACGAGGAATCGACACATTCGGGTCTTCGGCAACACTTTCACTTACAGCAGCGATATTTTCAGCGGAACGAGCGAAACGATGATGCACAGGCCTTACAGTATTTGTAACCGCTCCAGTCTCTTCAAATATCTTCACAATTTTGCCAATTGCTTGCGTAGTTGGACGATTATGTAAACCATATTCTCCTCTTAAAGCACGATATGTGGCTGTGGCAGAATCACCATTTTTGTAGTATGTTTTGATAATTTTTATGCGTTGTGTGATAGTTAAGCGATCCATTTTCGTCAATGTCAGACTTTCAACTGAAAAGAAAAAAATTGGTTTAACAACTTAGTATGACAGATGTCGAATTCCAGTCCTACACTTTTGAAACCACGAAATGGATAACCTGTTACATGGCGGAATCAATGAACCGACGGCATTCGTACGACAAACTACTGTCACATTCGAACCTCTCTCAGCACTGGTGAGACAGCCGACTTGTTTCCTGCCTTTGTTGGCCAGAATTTTTTGTGGTTTCTGGACTGTAGTGAGCCCGGCTTCGTCCATATTAAATATTTGGTGAGGTCCCAAATTGTGAGACTTCAAAAATTCTTCATAAATATGGAAAAATTTAGCTACCTGTGGTTTATTAAACGCTTGCGCTCTTGCAGCAGAAGTTGGTTCTGGGGCGCTCAGAGAAATGTCCTTATTTCTCCTCAGGAAACTTTCAAGCCATTCTTGTCCAGCACGTTTCTTGTCCTTGTTGAAAGGGTGATCGGAACCATTTCTTTCGGCTAATTCAAAGGCAAGCTCTTGGAGTGATTTACGCGTCAAACCAAAAAGTCGTGTTTCTAAAAACTTTATGTGTTCTACTAATTCCTGCTCAAATTCAGTTGAAAATGTTTTCTTAAATCTTCCTAATCCTTTAGAGTTAGAATTCAAGCTTTTGTTCATATTTAGAGCATTTCTTCTAAGCGTCGCCTGAGAAACACCAATTGTTTTTGCGGCCAATTCCCATCCCATTTTATTTTGCTTTCATGCTTCAGTAGCCTTACTCATAGTTTCGCGGCATATCACCTAAACAATATAATAAATGTTAATTAACAGAAACTCTGCGGACAAAATGACATACCATGTCGTTTTGTCCAAATGTAAACAAAAACGAATAAAAAATCATAATTCCATGAAACAACTAATTATTGCAATAAATTTAATCGAAGTCACTGAGTACTGGTATAGTTCATCGATTTTAATAGAAATAATTACAATTAACAACAAATGACTCACCAAAAAACAGGAGAAAACCATCTGTAAAAAAAGCTTTTAAAGGCGCAAAACACGTTCGAACTGATTACTGCGATGCGACTGTCACAATGGCGCTCAATATCTGACAGGATTGTAAATATAGCTGCCGTCACGTGACACAGTCGCGGAGACGTAATTAAAACCCGCCAATTTTCAAATAAGGTGACTATGTCATTTTGTCCGTACTTCCCGTACTTCTTCTGAAATGGTTGATGTTTTGAAAATCGTATCAATCTGTAACCAAAGGAGTTAAAAATAAGTATGCAGGACATTTCATATACCGCTATATAGTATCAAAAACTAAGCAATATTTACATAGCATTTAACTTGAATAAACACACATAGTTGTATAGTAATTATTATGTAGATGCGTAGGTAATAAAGGTACAACCGAGCCGAGCCTGAGGAGATGGCTGGAGGACCCATCTCCTCATTGCACAGATGAGGCTGACGAGGGGAGACGACTGGTTGTGTACCCAGTAGTCTCTCTATAGTAGGACGAAGCCTGGCGTTTTCGCCAGGCTGCCGCAGGGGCGGTTTCTCAGGAAGACAGCAGGTTCGATCCCTGGCCGCCCCTACCATGCGGCGGACGGTACACCGTGGGGTTTTAGTCCGTGCGAGTCGGATATAACCCACTCTCTCCCCCGAGAGGGTAGCGTACCCATAATGGATTTCCCCACGTAAATAAAAAAAATGTAATAAAGGTACATAAAACAGCAAATATTTGCTTTTGGATGGAAATCAAATTCATAAACTTTAGAACATAATACGGCTTCACACTACTGCGTAAGTTGAAAGTATTAGAAAAAAAGTCTTAACAAGAATAATTAACTAAGAATTACATTCCACATATTAACGTAAGTAACTTGCATACCTGAGAGATGCCGGAATATCTTTTCATATTTTTTATATGCTTTGATGTAGCCATGTGTTTCTTCAAAGAAGCCTGTACGAGATAGTCACCACCGCAAAACCGAATTGGTGCTGGGCCCATCAATAATTTCAATTCGGGGTCGTGACCACTCTGAGTGAAACTGCGATTTGCACAGCAACTCTAATCAAATCAAATACAATTATAAAATCACTTACCTTACAGGCTTGGCGCTCCTGTTACGCTTGCACTGTGCTGCTCCGTGTGTAGTATTCTGTGTGTATAGTGTAATTGTATGTAAAATTAGTGTAGGATAGCACAAACACTCACAACAAATAATAATAATGTCCAATAGTCTTTACAACAATTAATATCAAATTAATCCAACAAACAAATATTACAAATATTAATACGCGTCGGACGTCATAACGCTTCAAAAACCGCACAAGAATGTCTTGCATTCGAGATGAAAACATGTGCAGGGTAGCGAACCCTTTTTTATAACATTTTTTACAACAGTTTCGTTTATCCCGTGCACATTCCTTAACAACGCCACTCTACTTAGCACTTCACAGTTGCATGCTTTACAATGAGCACTTGTAGTGTTTACTTTAGATTAACATAACCAACTTTTAAATGATGGATCTTGCTCCCATTCATTGCGATATCCTTGTGTATATTTACGTTTCGGTTTAAAGTCGGTTATAATAATTCTCAATAAAGGAATTCCCACTAGTCTATCCCACTCTATGCTCACGGCACGAATGCTAACGAAAAGAATCAAAATTAAATAGTTACAATCCATTCGATGAAAGGGGGAATACCCCGCATTTAGCCGATATGCCAAAAAAATACTAGAATAACTGAAAAGCGTGAATTCTACTAAAATATACACAATACCCCACAATATTCCCCCCCTTTTATTAAAAAAAAAGAAATACAAACAAAAACAGAAAATACAATAAAAAAAATATACGTAACATTAAGTAATATTATTTTACTTAGCTAGCTTATAGTGATTAGTTTAACACGAATATACATTAGTACCATATAAGCACATAATGCGAAATTGGACACTGATGGCGAATGAACTGTAGGCATCACCGCAGCCGGATTGGACACCCATGTGGCTTCCTTACGTAACCACGATCTGATTTTGTTGCGACAAAAATATCTTAACGCCATGGCCAAAATAATAGCAAGTAGAATTGTAAATGTTAATATAATGTAGCCATGTATACATATCAATTTTATGTTCAACCTCCTCCACTTGGGTTTCTGTATTGAACAGCTGTCGCCAGTGCTACATTACTCCCCATGGTCTTAACTATATCAGGAACCCATTGCGATAAATAGTGGATACTAATATTTTAATACATAATAATATCTATGTTTACGTAGACAACTAACTATGTAAAATGTTTTACGTGCTGACAATTACATGTACGCATTAATATCAATCAGTTACGTTGCGCAATAAGATGAATAATCTATTCTAATAATATTATAAAGAGGTAAAGTTTGTGAGTTTGAGTTGTAGGGGGTAATCTCTGGATCTACTAAACCAATTTTGAAAATTCTTTCACCAATACAAAGCCACGTTATTTGTGAATGTCATAGGTTATATATTAACCCGAAAAATGGAAAGACTTTTTTGTGGTTGTCGCTTTTGTAAAGTAAGTCGGAGAAAAAACGGTCGAACGAAAAGGTTTATTACGAACTCTGCCTTAACTATGAAAGATATACTTTTTTTTTTTTTTTTTTGATTTTTTTTGTGTAAGGTTTTTTTTTTTTTTTTTTTTTCTTTCCCTCCCCCCTTCCCCCCCCCTTATATAATATAAATTAATTTATTAATGAAAAAAAGCTCCCTTTAAAAAGAAATTTTTTTTTCCCCTCTAATTTTAATCCCCCCTTCCACCCCTATATATCCCCCTCCCCCCCTTTTTCCCCATAATTTTGTTTTTTTTGATATTATTCAATATTTTTTTTTTTTTTTAAATTTATTATAGTTTTTTTTTTTTTTAAATTAATTACTTTTTCATTTCTATTTTTTCCTTTCCCTATTTTTTCTCATTCCAAACATTTTTACAATTATATTATAAACATAAAACATCCCCTCTTTTTCCTTTTTTTTCCATTTTCCTTTTTTTCTCAACAAAGAAAATACTTCCCACTTCAATCCTTGATTGAGTTCTAGAGAAAAGTTGTAGTGCTCGATAATGTCTACAAAAAAGTCAGCGATAGCATATGTCTAACTGTTATACTTAAGTCACAAAAAGTAGTTTTTTTTATAAATGTTTACCGCCCAACGAAGTGGGCACGGGTCAGCTAGTCTGTTATACTTATGTGACCTATATTTTACATGCAATGAAAAGTAGTTATAAACATTACGCCAATTATGTTTATATAGGGAAACGTACCGGTGGTATTGTAACACGTCCGTAGCGAGTGACTTTATTGTCATGCGGTAGTGATTTTAATATTTCAAACTTCGTGTTGTTATTCGGTTTTAATCTATCGATTGGAATTTTAACTTTGCGATTTGGAAATTCTACTTCATAAACCTTGGTATCTCTGTGTAATACGTGATATGTACCGTGACGTTGTTCCGTAGGTTTTAATCTCTGTACCGTTCGCAGTGTATAATTAAAGGAATATACACTGCGTGGTTGTGGTAAATAATTAAAGATGTTTTAATTAAAGGTTTTATTTTATTCAACAACGTGTATTACAAAAAAACGATGACAGAGAGAGTGGCGCCACGCGCGCCTAAACACGAAACTAATTTGGTTGCGTTCCTATTTACACTAACACCCTCCCTAGGGACGCAACCCCATCTTTGTGACACAATACAGATGTTTTTCGACTGTTGTGTGTGCCCTTAGTTAAGTTATCAGCAACCATTTCCTCCCCTTTAATATAACAAAACTTTATATTTAAATTGTTAACATGGTCTTTCAGAAAATGATAGCGAATGTCAATATGTCGTGACCTAGGCAAGTAACAATCATTATTAGATAATTTAATTGCACTTTGGTTATCACTAAAAATGACGAATGGTTTGTTCTGGTCTTGCCCGAGCTCAGCATGCAGTTGTTGGAGCCACAACGCCTCCTGCGCCGCCGATGACATTGACATGTATTCCGCCTCAGCAGTGGATAGTGCCACAGTCTGCTGCTTTTGAGACCGCCAAGATATGGCACCACCCTGTAACAAAAAAATGTAACCTGTGCACGACTTTCTGTCGCGTACATCGCTCGCCCAGTCAGCATCACAGTAGCCTGTGATTTCCTCATTGCCATCTTTGGTGTATATCAGTTTCAGACCTTTGGTACCTTGCAGATACCTGAAGATTCGTTTGACTGCAGTCCAATGTGCAGCTGTAGGATTTCTATTAAATCTGCTCAGTGTGTTAACTGCAAATGATAGGTCAGGTCGTGTACCTTGAGCCACATATAGCAAGGAGCCTATAGCCTGTTGGTATGGACAGTCAATGGTTTTTTTTTTTTTTTCGTTTTCATCACCCAATTTTATACCAGTTTCACATGGCGTTTTCACGGGTTTGCAGTCTGACATTCTAAATCTTACTAATATTTCATTTATGTATTTTTCTTGATCTAGTAACACTTTGTCACCATCTCTAGTAATATGTAAACCAACACATTGACTAGCTGGACCAATATCTTTCATATCAAAATGTTTTTTAAATTCTTCCTTGAACACATTTTTGGTACTTTCTTCAGAAGTGAACAAAATTAGATCATCCACCCAGGTAGCTATAAAAGTATTTTTCTTGTCATTATAATAAACGCAAGTATCTGTTTTAGATTGAGTCATTCCCAGTTCATGCAGGACTGAACTTAGTTTCAGGTTCCAAAGTCTGCTAGCTTGCTTAAGCCCGTAAATAGATTTTTGTAGCTTGCATACCTGTGTTCCTTGCTTGTACTCTTCTGGCTGTTGCATGTAAATGTCTCTATCAATCTCTCCTTGCAAAAAGGCAGATACAGCATCCATTTGATCTATGGCCAGCCCATATCTAGCTGCTAAGGCAAATAAATAACGTATAGTAGTATACCTGACCACTGGTGAGTAAGTCTCTTCATAATCTGTGCCCCATCTCTGTGCGTAGCCCTTTATGACAAGCCTGGCCTTATATCTTATAACATTTCCAGTCTGATCTGTTTTGACTTTAAACACCCACTTATATGGAAGAGCCTTTTTACCTGGGGGCAAGTCAGTCAACATCCATGTTTTATTTTTCATCAAGGAAGAGTATTCCTCGTCCATAGCCCTCTTCCATTCTGCGGCTTGAGTAGATGTCAGTGCTTCCTCGACAGTCTGTGGGTCAGTTACACCAGTAAATAAACACAATAATCCCATTTTGTCATTTATATCCTCCTTTCGCTTATTTTGTGGTCCTCTTGGCCTCAATGTTATATTGCTGTGATGATCTTGTTCAATAGGATAAGGAGGATGGTAAGTTTCATCAAGTTCCTCATTTTCATTCTCACTTGAGTCCTCATTTTGACCTGGTGTATCAAAGTCTTCATTGGGCATCTCAGGTGTAGAAGTGGGTAACTGTTCAGTGTTTATTTTATCTTTCTGACTGCCCGAGCTTGTATTTTCTTGTGAACCAGAACTGGTAGTGGCTGCTTGACTGTCTTTTACTGGAACATAAGATCCAAAATCAGTTGGTACACTGCCAGTCTTGTCACAGTTTTCAATGAAAGCAACATCTCTGCTCTTGACAACTTTGTGCGACCTGGGGTCCACAAAACGATATCCTTTCGTATTATCACAATAGCCCACGAATATCATTTTTACAGATTTTTTATCCCATTTTTGACGTTTTTCTTTTGGTGTAAACACCATAGCTTCAGAGCCAAATATTTTCATATGAGACAAGTTAGGTTTCATACCCTTCCAGATTTCATATGGGGTTTTACCTTGTAGTGACTTTGTCGGGGAACGATTTACAATGTATGCAGCTGTTGCCAGAGCTTCGGCCCAGTATTTCTTCTCTAGGTTAGCATAGGACAGCATACACCGTGCTCGTTCAACTAAAGTCCTGTTCATTCGCTCTGCTACGCCATTTTGTTGGGGAGTATACGGAGTAGAGGTCTGATGAATTACACCATGATTAGATAAGTACTTTTCAAAATTAACATTGCAGTATTCTGTGCCATTATCAGTACGAAGTTTGGTTATCTTGTGATTCAATTCATTCTCTACTTTCAACTTAAAATCTTTAAATGTCTCTAAAATATTTAGCTTATCTTTCAAAAAATACACATAGACCATTCGTGTGTAGTCATCAATGTAAGTAATGAAATATTTCATACCTCCTAATGAAGAATTCTCCATGGGACCACACAAGTCGGAGTGTATTAGTTCCAGTGGCCTTGTTGCTCTAGAACCAACATTTGTAAATGGTGTCCTCGCTTGCCTACCTTCCATACAGTGGATGCATGTGACATTACTTTGCTCCTGGGTCAGAGTCACACCATCAGTACTACTGGGTAGCTTCTTCACATCTGTAAAGTTCAAATGGCCCATTCGCAGGTGCCACAGGTAAGTGTTGTTGCTATTCTGAGAACTGGAGGCTAAATGTGCAACTTCTCTACTGGTATCTATGGCATATAATTTGTTGCTCAATGTTGCAGTGCATACAACCTCGTCCTTTCCATTTCTTACTTCACAGCCCTTGTCGCTGAAAGTGACCTTATGTCCCTTGTTCACAATAGTGCTTACTGAAAGTAGATTGGCAGCTAGCCCTGGGACATACAAAACATTGTTAATTTGTAGCACCTTACCTTGACCTGTGTGTATATCTACACAGCCAACTCCCTTCACGGCTAATGGTTCTCTGTTAGCTATAGTAACACTCATTATAGATGGCTCGGTAACATTATAAATCCAATTCTTTCTGCATGTCATATGACCGGATGCACCTGAGTCAAGATACCACTTATTATTACTGGTATTCTCTTTAATGGTTGCTGAAAAAGCTGCTACAAAATTGGAGCTCTCTCCTTTGTTTGCCGATTGTTTCTTGGGCTGTCGGCAATTTTTGGCGAAATGGCCATTCTTATTACAGTTGTAACACCTTGGCCCCTTTGATTTCACTGACTGAGCATCATTTCTATTTTTCTTAGTGTTTGTGTAGAGAGCAGTTGACTTTGATGTATTAATCTCTTGTATGAGTTTAGATTTCACTGAGTCAGCACTTATTTTAATCCCAGAACTCTCCAACCCCATAATCATTGGCTTATATTCGTCCGGTAAGCCTGCCAGCATTAAAGTACCAAGCCACTCATCATTTACATCAAAACCAATATTGCGCAGTTTGTGAGCAGTGTTCATTATTTTACTAACATAGTCTTCAACACTATTGCTAGACTCCAGTGTAGTATTTATGAGATCTTTAAGTAGACCCACTCTTCTAGTTAAGCCATTGTCATCAAACGCCTTTTGTAGATTATCCCATACTTGTTTTGCAGTTCTGCATTCCTGAACATGTACGTAATTTTGTGGGTCTAATAACAGTATCAGCTTCGACTTTGCCTTGACGTCTTTAGCAGAATCCACAGATCTGCCATCGGGGCATTCGACACAGCACCATAAATCCTCGTGTTCCAAGTATGTTTTCATACTGAACTTCCACGTTGCGAAGTTTTCTCTACCGATCAGCTTCTCTAGATTGAACATATTGGAACCCATCTTACTGGATTTCTTCAACAGAATATGCAATTCACACTGTGGTCGTAAATTTTCTTAACCTCAAATTAAAATTGCACCGGTAATTTTACTGTTTGAAGTTAAAGTTTTCCTCTCTGATATTTCCACTGTACCACTTCAGAACCACGCTCTGCTACCATAAAGGAATATACACTGCGTGGTTGTGGTAAATAATTAAAGATGTTTTAATTAAAGGTTTTATTTTATTCAACAACGTGTATTACAAAAAAACGATGACAGAGAGAGTGGCGCCACGCGCGCCTAAACACGAAACTAATTTGGTTGCGTTCCTATTTACACTAACAATAATTTATAATCAGAACATTTATTTGTGTTCATTACAAACATACTTTTAATTAGATTTGCACTTTTTACAATTTCAATAGACAATTTGTGCGAGCTTGTTGTTACACCTTGTGTTTTTGCGTCGTTAATGTCGTTGTGATTGTCCAGCGCTGCTGTCGTCGCTCTCTCCACCAACCACTCGCACCCCTATTGGCTCCGGCCGCATCACGCCACCCACGAGGGCGTGGATTGGGCCACACGTACAGCGGGATACTTGAAGCGGCGTAGACAATTTGATTCAAAACAGTTTTTTGACACTGGAATTACGCATTCGAATACGAATTATGGATAGAATTTGCGGCGGTATCTATTAAAAATTTATAACTACTCGTAAGGTCCATGACACGTAGCCGATTTGTGGGTGAAATTGTGCAGATATCCGCCTTATTTACCTGCACATCTCCTGGTTTCCCTTACTCCAATTACACGGCTGTATGCACTTGTTAGCACGTTCCTTAAATCTAAAATGGTAATAACATAGCCAGTCGGGACTACCTGGAGAACGACGCGGCTGACTGTACCTGCGGGAATTGGAACGCCGACGAAATGACTGCTGCTTCGCCCTCGGCTTCGGTTTCGAGATCTCTCCATGTTTTCGGATTTAGCGCTCAGTTTTGCTATTTCAGCTAAAATGTTATCATTAATGATGCTGCATCTGGGTGAGTCTGGAATAGGAGCTACCTCTGCAACTTCTGGTTGAAGTGTAGTTACTATGATCTTATCGGCTATGGCTGCCAGATTGTGCATACCCTTGTTTTCCGTCACCGCGAGCACAGCACGTGCTGCCGCAGCTAAATGACTCTACCAGAGGATCCGTAGAGTGTCACCCGGGATTTTCTCTCGAGCGAGGTCACGCATCCGTCGAAGAAGTTGGGACGGTTTTTGCTCTCAGAGTTCCATCTCTCCTATTAACTTTTGAATTTGGCGGTTCTCGGACTCTTCATATATGGTTAGTAATCTCGATTTTAATAAACTATAGTTATTTGTGTCAGACGGTTTGATTAAAATGTCGGTTACCTGTTGTATAGCTTCTTTCCCCAGTTTTGAGATTTAACTTTGCGTGGTCATTGAGTTTTTGAGGTGATAGAACGGACTGCGCGAACAAATCACACGCAGAGCTGGTCAGTCCAGAATTCCGGAATGCGCGAACTAATGGATATAAGGGTCAAATCGCTGTCTTCTACCTTAAAATCTGTAGAGCTCCCTCCTGGTGTTGCTGACGGTAGTAACGTGGCGTGCGGGTTCATCATTTTGTGCTTATAAAGTTCGAGACGGAGTCACCAGTGTTAGATGTCTTGGAAGGATGTGTTGTAGAAAAGAAACACAAACGTGTGCATACATGCGTTCTATAGCGAGAGCGACCGATCCAAGCTGCTGCGCGAGCGTCACTGAATTGCAATTTTATAATTTTCTCTATAATTACGACACAATACCCCACAAAAGTAATAAACATCAATAGCAAAATTCATTACTGTTAGCTTTACAAAAAATACAACACACACATATTTAAGTTTAATATCTCAGCCAAAAACATTGTTTATGTTTATGTGAAAAAGAAAATAAATGTTACAATTACAAATTACGAAGTTATTGGATACAGGTTTCATGTATACTTTGTAAATTCTTATTAGAACAGAGAGCTAAATCAAAATGAAAATTTCATGGAGATAAAGTTTACCTTTTATAGCATGTTAGTTGATGTACTTGGTTAAAACATAATAAAATAAAAACTATAAGCCGGTAAAATTATTGTGTTGTTGCGAGGATAGTAAATGGGGCGTGAAGGTGAGGGTCAAAGAAGTAACCCAGGGGATACCGGGAAGACATTTCTTGCCAATATATATAGGATAGTTTGGATTCACAATTGGACAGGTAAAATATGAATTATTCATAAAAATAGAACAAACCCTTTTGTAAATGATACATAATATGTCATAATTCACTTAAAAATGAGAAAATTTATAGTATAATTAATCAGAATATAATCATTTTAAGTAGGTACCTACTGCTATTTTTTAATTAGTACATACGTTTTTTTTTCAATGTGATACACATAACACGTAATGTATTTTTTTACCCCTGCGATGACGTGGGACACATGTATAAAATAGATGAGACAGAATAAATCAGAGTGTATAAATCAGTACGGTCGTGTTTCTCCCTGCACCTCACGCTTTAAGGGAATATTCTTCCCACCAAGAGAAGACATCGAAGAGAAAAATTATGCAAGACACAAAAAAATGTGTAATTTCTCAGATATTACATATAAATCTTCAAAAATTAAAAGAACTAACCATATACCACCACGTGAATTTGAAGATTTATAACAATTTCGCCTTGTTATACGAATAGCATGTAAGGGTTAGTGCTTCCCAAGCATTCCTCAAGTCTGCATGGTAAGCAGAGTTACATCGACGTTTGCGGGCTCGGTAAATTCAATCAGTCTAGCGTCTTGCGGTTGCCTAACGATTACTTTCTCCTAAATAATAAGTGTATACTATTCATAGTTTCACTAGTTTCAGCATGAATGGGTCGGCTCGCTCGGGCTAGTACTACCTAGCTACACATACAGCTAGTACTACAAATAATTAATAGTTAAGTAAAATAACAATAACAAATAAATAAATATAAAAAAAGCACCCAATAGTTACAGAGGTAGCTCACAGATACGATTTTTGAAGTATGCAACAAATTACACGAAAGCAAAAAAAGGTGCGGATCAAGAGTCTGTAGTATAGGAGAAAAAAAAACTTAATAGTTAATAGTAAAAAGTGCATATGTCATTCACTTGTCAGACGACCGTTATTCTGTAAGTACGAAACTATATAAATATTTGAAAGTATAAGGTCTTTCATTATAATTAGCCACGGTGTATAATAGAAATATACATATTGGTGGCCCATGAGGGGTACTAAACTGCGAGAAACACGAAATAAGAAACGACTTAATAATAAACTATCCGGAAGAAATTGATATTGTTATAACGGATTTTATAAATCCTTTTGCCCACTAACCAAAATATGCAATATACTATTATATCTTTTCAATAACAGAAAAAAATTTTTTTTTATAAAAAACACTTTGATTTATTCTACACCGTCGGAAATTATAAAAACATTTAAAAGAAAATCTTGACCTACCTTTAATTGGCCATTTACGTCCAGTTAGAATGTTAAAACGTATTCAGGAAAGATTCTATTGGAAAAATATGAGAACCGACGTTGAACAATATGTTAAGAAATGTGGACTATGTCAAACGAATAAAGCTCTAAGAAAAACCTTCCACACAACCTTTTGAACGCATTGCCCTACACATCTTCGGACCATTACCAGAATCTGGTAACGCTAAACTCAAATACATACTTACTTTACAGGACGATCTAACAAAATTCTCAGCTGGTTATCCCATATCCAACGCAACTGCCGTGGAAAGTTGTGATTCTCTTGTCCACTTTATTTCACTCTTCGGTATTCCAAACTTTATTTTAACTGAACAAGGTACAAATTTTACAGCCGACTTGTTTAAAGAAACCTGCAATTTTCTTAAAATTAAAACTTGTGGTCCAGTCCTTATCACCCACAGATTGAGGGTGCTCTGGAAAGGAGTCACTCAACTCTTAAGGAGTATTTGAAATCCTTTAATGATGAAAATCAAGCGAATTGGTCCCGTTATGTTTATACAGCGATGTGTTCATATAATACCCATACTACAATCAACTTTGCTCCCTATGAGTCAATATATGGTCATAAACCATTCATTCCTGTTTGGTATATGAAAACGCCCTTGATGTCACGTATCACGATTGTATTCGCATTTTACAATATAGACTAAATTATTCCCGTTATAGAGAACATTCTAAAAAGAGAAGGTACCTCAAAACAATACTATGATCAAAAAACTAAACACAAAAAATACAAAATAGGTGATTTTGTCTTTGTTATAAACCATTTAAGGTTAAGGAAAACCCTATCCCCGTCTTGGAAAGAACCATACCGTGTCGTGAAAATTCACGGTAACAACACACTTTCCGTCCCGATTAACGGGCGACATTTTCGTCATTACTATGACGAAATCAAATTAGCCGTAACTACATAGTATAAGTCAAAATAATATTAGATACTATTTTTATCCTGTAACCATGACATCAGAAGTCGATCATTTAGTCTTTGAGGTAATACTATAAGATAATTAAGTTCTACGTTTTATTTCAGAATGCTCATGAACCTCTATGTTGGTCTATCGACTCTCATTGATCCAATTTCAAATAGTCCCGGCATTTATTTTGTTCCTATAGGACATGTTCGATTTTCTGACGAAGAACTACATGTACTAATACCTGTCGACCTCTCTTATATTCAACCACATATTGATAACATAAACAGTATCATAGGAACTACCCGTTTTCTGTGTCAACAACACGACGCTAATTAGACTCAGAATGTCATAACCTTTTAGAACCGCTAACATGACGATATACTGATATCGTTAAAGACTATTCGTGTTATTAAAAAAAACTTAAATACGCATTAGACTCTTACTTAAAAAAAGTTTCATCACAAAAGAGTGTCTTGTCTTACCCTTGTTTACAGATAGACATTATTTTAATTTAATTATTCTCTAACACTTGTCTAATATAGGACCGGAATGAAACGGCCATAAAGGCAATAACGTCTTTATATAAATAAAAAAAAAAACAATAATAACAAAATAAATATATAAAAAAAACACCCCAAACCACAAACATAACACACTAAAAACAACAAAAAAATGGGCACCAACTCAAAAAAAAAAAAAAAAAAACATTTTATTCTTAATTAACTTATATCTATTTCCGCAAAAGAAGCATGGTAAATTATGGATCGTGGTATAATCAATTTGAGGAAGAATAATTTAAACAATTTTAGACATTCGCAAATAAATCGAAACACTACTATTACATCTGACATGTATCAATCTTCATTATACTTTTTCCACCTTACGCACTTTACTAATATATAAATTTATAAATTCTTATTTTATACATCATTTTCTTTTAACAAATCAAAACCAATTAACAAAATAAGTAAATTTTATAATGAAGACTAACAAAAATACATTCATAAATTAAATTACAAAATATTTTAATCGTTTAATAAGACAAATAACTATCAGAGTTTTCATAAAAAACTAAATCAGTTAGCTGAACCGCTTCACGCTTTTATGTAAACTCCAACTAAATTTTTGGCACTTTATCAAACCATACCTTATATTAACCTCTATACACACTTATTATCCTTACTATCAAAAAGGCCACATAACCGGGGCTTACCATTTTTAAACTCTCTCTTCAACAGACATTTTTTTTTATCCCTTATGGGCGCTCTACTTTAATACCATATTTCTTATTTGTGCTCTATTTTTAAATTTTTCTCTACTTTTCTCTTCTCCCTCTTCTGTCCTTCTTTTCTCTATACTTACCAATACCGGGCAGCTTATCAATAGGTGAAGAACTGTCTCCTCAGTTTGGTAATCACACATGTAGACCGGGATGTCCTTCTTTTTGTATTTATGTAAATAACTAGCGAACGCTCCATGCCCGGTTATTATCTGTACGACATCCGGGTGGAGCGATCCTTTCCTTAACGCCTTCCTTGCCATATTTACATCTGAAAGAAGGGGTTTGTGGTAGCTCCCTTTTCCTCATCTGCATCCACTCTCTGCAGGTCGAGGTAGATCTTTCCTGCCGTAATCAATCTCCCCCATACCACCGGCGACACCTGGAGTACCAGGTGGTTCGTGTGAGGATTTCTCGCTCTTCTGCGGTATTTTATATCTGGTCTCATCATTTATGGTCTTATTTGGTTATTATCGCTGTCCTCTATCCCTTCCGCGCTATAATTCAATCGTTTTTTAGTTTGAAATCTAACCGAGATGAAAAATGCGTGTGGTAGAGAAATTCCGTCTGAAAATTTTGAAAAATGATGTTTTTCAGTTTTTAATAAAGTTATGTATTTTAATTCTGTTTTATTTATATCTAGCCGTATGGCGCAGACCGCGACGAGTGCAACGGTATGCGTCACTTGTATGTGCGTGGAAAAACTAAATGTAAATTTCAAAATTTGTGCAGCGATCCACTCCGATGCTTGTCGAATGGGACCTTGCATTGAGTGAGCATAAAAAGCATAAAAAGCACCATACGTTACACCACCCCGCAGCATGTTCTAAAAACAATCTAGGAATGATAGATAAGTTTAGTCCGAACGATTGCGGAACTATTGCTAACTTCTGAAATCGAAGATCTATAGTAACGTTTACTACGTAAAGTTTTTGAGATGGGGCCACAGCTCTTGAGATATAACTTCCAATTGTGAAGTATTTCAAGTAACAACCACAGACAGGAAGAACATGGTTGACCAACTCAATGACACTCTCACAGCCCCCAAAATTAGCACAGAATCATTTCAAAACGAATATTGACCAACCTGCTACATAACCCATCTTGAAAGAAACAGATTCATTGAAGATCTGACTTGCAAATTCTACTCGCATTTTACCAATTTTGTTGGGCACAATATGATTTCCGGTTAATTTTGGCATGAGTCGGATTCCTTTGAATGTAGGATTTTTATTATACCAGGTGAAAGGTTAACCACTCGCAGTATTCTAGGATATGACACTCCATGGCCACATTTAATATATAAATTGATAATATCACAACGAATACTAATAAACAACCAAGAAAACCTAATTTAAAGTTTGTTCTAAGACTTCCAAAAGTATAAACTCAATCGTAATAAGCCAAGGTGCAATGACCGGTGTCGAAAGCTACTATAGGCGATGAGACAAGTTAATAACTTTCGATAATAAACCGGAGAATAAACCCTTTTGTTTTGTTCCTTTCGTTTCCAAGTTCCCTTTCAAGTGAAAGTGAAATCACTCGACGGTCACTGACAATTGGCTTTAACATAGACGCGTAGAGGATAATTAGGTCAAATATTAAGCACCTATTTTTTAAATTGATTTAGAACGAGAATCGAGTGTCCTCCATAAATATTGCTACAGTCTAAACATTCAGCCTGTATAACATTTTAGCATGGGACCATTTAGCTAGGGAAAACCTTTCCTTTCCAGTTCATATTTCAGGTTTTTGACCAACAAATTGTTTCTAATGCCATTTAATAAATAAGGTGGGTCAAATATACTCAGAATTTCCTGGCCATTTACAACAAATATTTTCTTTTTTTAAATATTGTATTCTTTTGTTTTCTACTAAAGTTTTGATTGCTTTTTAATTATTTATTCCCTGATCACAAACAGTCGCAAGAACTATGAAACCTACGTCTTGTAATTTTTCAAACACCTCTGTGATATATCTTTTGAGCTCTGTAACCTTGGTTGCTCCCATACAAAAAGACACTGGCTGTTTACCGGTTAAAAACTAATGCATGATTTGCGAATGAACATTAAGTGTTTGTTCCTTCAGTGACAAAACCTATAATAATATCTTGTTTTTCATTGTATGTCGAATTAGCTTGTATTGAAATTTCATCAAAGAGAAGACACATCATTTCTCTGTAGTATTCATTGTCATAGCCTTTATTCGAAATTGCTCAAAAATGTTTTCATTTATACCAAGCATTATCATGTCCATACTCAGATTTACTAAAGTCTGAGAAGCTAGTAAAATAAGTATTTTTCTTCAGAATCGGTACGCTTTAGGACTTTGTTTGAATATAGCTAGGGCTAACATTTTTTCTTTTACTGAGAACCTACGTCGTTTAGTTTTTTTGTTGTATTCCCTAAACTGCAACAGTGTCAGAAGTTTTCCAACAGCTGTCAAATGATCTGTTACGTTTAAGAAATTGGTGTTAGTCATTAAATTTTTTACCAATTTTAAAAATGCATTTTAGAATAACTTTTGCATTTAACTTGAGTTTCTTTATTTCGTTAAATAATATTTTTTGGTTTGCTCAGATGTAGTCTTCTTGTTTTTTGCTCGCGTCTTTTCACAGTGTGGGTTTCTGGATAGATAATAAATAAGATAAAGTAAATAAAAAAAATCGTAGGATAGTATAGTTCTAGGGTACTTATCTATTTCAGTCATTAAAATCGATAAAGTTATGGAACCATTAAATGGCCGAAATTGTTCAGGCAAGATAAACTAGGTTTAAACAGAGTTTATCTTAGTGATGTTCAGTTGTGTAGTAGTAGTGATGTTTACCTCAGAAATTGCTCAAAGAACTGAAGACTGCTGGGGAAAAAAAGTTTTCGAGTGGTGACTACAAACAGGAAGAAGTATTGTTGCTATTGCCAGATTATCGACGATTTGGTCAGGACAGTCAACAACCATTATATGAAGTTTGCTTAAGATCGATAGTCATAAAAACATATGACAGAAGCATCCACTCAACAACAAAAAAAAAAGAAAAGAAAAACAATAATTTTTGTTATACAATTTATGTAATAATAATAATAATAGCCTTTTATTCCAAAACATAGGGTTATAAAAGGTCCCTAAGTTCGGTGTGCCTTTTGGCATAGGCCTCCTCCAATTCCTTCCAATGGATCCTGTCACTTGCTACTCTCAACCAGAATGGTCCCGCTGTCTGTTTTAAGTCATCTTCCCATCTCCTGACTTGACGACCCCTGCCTCTTTTACCGTCTCTTGGTTGCCAGAGGGTGACTTTCTTGCTCCATTTGTTAGTGGGGTGGCGTAGCAAATGTCCAGCCCATCTCTATTTTTGGACGTCTATCCGGGTAAGAATGTCTGTAAGTTTTGTTCTTGTTCTCATGTCTACGTTCCTGACTCTGTCTTTGATTTTTAACCCCAGCATGCTTCTTTCCATGGTACGTTGGCATTTTGTTAGCCTTTCCCTGTGGTGAAGTATTGTTGACCAAATTTCACAGCCATAAGTAAGAACTGGTAGAATACAGGTCTCGAATGTTTTCTTTTTTATATGATTGCCTAGATCCTTACTGGTGACGCCGTAGCGTTACCGACGTCACCGTAAGGGCGCGTACGGGGGTATCTATGCAAATTTAAGTGGACTGTATATGCGGGGGTGCTATATTTGATATTCAACTATTGCGATCAGCTACGAAGAGGGAGACAAGAGTAGGAAGGAAACTTGGCACATACCTCGCGGCGCTGCAGTTTCCACGTGGCTAGCCGGCTAGATGATTCTCGTTTCTTTCCACTGGGTCTTCTCCGACACAACACTTATTGTTTATAATATATGTCGGCACGTATGTAGCGATGCGTTTATTTCTCACTCGACCATGCGAAAACTCAAAATGTTAGCATGCGGCGCGGTCACAACAATCTCGATGCGGCGCGCAAACAACACTGACGATAGCAGTCGAACACTGGCAGTGGCCGCGCGCCCGACGTGAGCGGCGCGGGCCACAACACTGGTAGCAACAGTCGACGGCGGCAGCACGGACGCGCTACCGAGTATAAGTATGTGCCATAGTAAGGGGAAGCGGGGGCTGGTGGCGTAATCTGATCGCAATTAATTGGTCAGGCTTCAAAGTGGCGTGATTTAATCCATAATGCGGGAATTTCAAATATACATAAAGCGGCGCAACCACTTACTTTTCACTATTTCCTTCAGTGACCAGTATTTTCTCCATCCTAGGGCAATTCGCCTGTTTATTTCCTTTGTCATTTCATGTGAAGGGGATATTATTTGTCCTAGGTAAATATATTCTTTGATATATTCAATCTTGTTGCCATCTACCATAACCTCTATTTCCCTTGAGTTTGACATCAATTTTGTTTTACTGGCATTGATTGCCAGACCAACTTCTCTACTTATATTTGCTAGGCTCTGCATCATTTGTTCTATTGCTGTTGGATTCTCTTCAAGAAGCACCAGTTCATCGGCAAATCTTAGGTGGTTTAGGCGAGCTCCATTAATGTTCAGACCTAGGTGGTCCCAGTTTAGCTGTCTAAAGATGTACTCGAGTACGGCATTAAATAGCGTAGGGGAGAGAGGATCGCCTTGGCGTACGCCCTTTTTCATAGGAAATGATTCTCCTGTTAATTCTAATCTAATATCTAAATACAATTTATGTAGTTAAATATAAAAAAATCAAATTTTTTGCTTGTCGTCCGTTTCTAATGACTTGATTTCATATCCTTTAATTGAGAATGTTGATGATACTGAAACTATATTTTGCATTTCTCGCAATGGCCTTTTTAATGTTGGTATATTATATCTCTGAATCCTAAAAATGATTATAAATTATCGATTTAGAAGATTTGTTTCGTTTTCTATTTTTATGCATAGAATTGATGATTTAAGGAGCAATCAAAGTAATTTTTGTAGACTTTTTTTGTTATGGGTCTATCATTACAAGAATAAGTAGAAAGCTCATAGTTTTACAATATATTACATGTATTTTTTATAATTTAACAACAAATAACATAGAAAAAAGTTATAAAATGAACCTGAAGGGATTGGGAAAGTTTTGTCATAAGTTATAGCCCGCCTGGTGAAAATAATACTTTTGGTATACCAGTGATGTCGTCTAAAGTCACTTCATTCTTAAGCATATTAAATTTTTATACTAGAACCTTACATTCCACTATAAATGGATCAGCCAATTGCACAGTGAAAAATTCGTGAGGTATGTGTTCCACTCATACAACTGAACCATTTATAATTTCGTTTACGTATTCATTTATACTGATAGCTCAAATTTTTCCCGGAATTGTAGAGTTAGCTACACATTCTTCGTTACCATGCAAAGTATCTACTGTAGATTTACCAAACTTCTGTTACAAAGTCCAAACATTCTTCAACGAACACTTAGTGTGGCCCATCAATAAGAAGTTAAGATGCACTGTCTTGTTTAAATCTCTTGCTACCTTCCAAATTCGTTATCTAACAAAACTAACGTAGTTTTAGCCTGAATTTACACTTAGTTACGAACGATGCTCAAAACTTTAATGCAATTTACTCGAAATCACTTATTTTATCTTAGGGTTCCTTTTTGCGTAACCATTCACATATAATAAAAAAACATTATGTTTATCTGTTTGTCCGGGATAATCTACGAAACGACTGGACCAATTTTAACTGTAATTTCAATGGCATATAATTAGAATTATAAGGAGTAACATAGACTATTTTATTTTTCGTTTCCCTTATATTTTATATTATAACCTTCCTCCGCGGCAGAACCCCCTAAACGGTTGGACCAATTTTTACGGGACTTTGACTGACAGATAGCTGAAATTATAACGATTAACTGAGGTTAGACTAGACTTGGTGGTTAGATTCATTTTGGACTAGCTAAAAATATTGTAAAAAAGAAAAAGTTAAGTAGAAACATATTTTAGGTACTTAATTTACAAAACAAGCTTTCTTCTTTAATTCATATTTATTTTTCATCTCAATGATCTTCAATGAAAATGTTCCCAGAATCAATCCACACGGACACATCGTAAATCACGGGGTCGGTAGCATCAGGAGTTTCGTCAGTTGGGATTTTTACTCCTCATCGATGACTTCGACGTCTATCCACTACACACCTTCCTCTACGACACATAAGATCTCCTGTGGTCCTCTGGAGAGAATCCGCAGAGGTGACATGTGAAATACGTCTACTACACTACCATGAACGTTTTTGCGATGATTGTCCATGGATTTTTTTGAGGCAAAATAAAGTCTACAAATTGAGCACGAGCTTCCGATGATTTCATCTTTAACAGATGGGTAGTATGTTGTATCGTAGGGTATTTCGCTACCCTGAAACTCGGGCGTAATTTTATACATTGCCGCGCAAGCAATGATGGAAAAATTTCCGATTCGACTTGATCTGGGCTTGGTATACGGAAAGGGTGTTGTGATATGGGAAAATTTGCCGGCAAAAAGCCTTGGTACAGAATATTCTGTAGTACATTGCGGCGAAAAGCGCAATAGGAATCGTGAATGCACTTTGTTGTTTGAAGAAAATATTGACTTTCTCGAGGATTTGGCGGATGGCCTTTTTAAGAAACGAAATTTATAATTAAATTTATTTATTGGGTTATAAATACAATTACTTAGGCTCAGTTTGGAGCAAGTGTCACGGGCGCGGATTATGCATTCGAATTGAACTACATTATATGAATAAAGAAAGCGCTGACTATGTGAATCAGGATAGGGTTCCTTAGAACTTTCATCCTTTCGTCTGTGAACTGTCAAAACAACTATTCCAGGTTAACTGTGGATCCTAATTACAGGATTCTCCCCAAATATGGGGTGCAGCACAAATTTTTGAAACTTTGGTTTAGAAAAACCTAATTTTCTCTAAATCTAATATTTATAACTCCAATAAGTTTTATCAATATAATATATTTCTTTATGTAATTTCTTACATTACACTTGACTTTTAATTGCATTGCAACTGTTCTCGGGAAATAATAGGGTTAACTAAAACTTAACTTTTATTTTCCGATTATTTAAAAGTAACGATTGCTGGATATAACATTATATATTTTTTATACAATCTTACGTATTTGATAAAATAAGAACTAAATGGCATAATACCTTCCAATACATTTTTTATACTGCACTTGTTTAACTCTTAAATACATGATTTTTGTTTTGAATTTTAAAACTCATTTTAAAACAACAACAAAATAAATATAACTTAGCCGCCAAAGTAATGTTAACGTTTTTCTCTCACACGAAAGGTATTCTCCAAAGTTTTATCATACTTTCGGAAACGCATACACTTGAGCTTTTGAATAAAATTGAGACTGGAATGTAGGCAATTGGCAACAATATTCATTTAATGCCCCTCTTCAGATGTCACTTAAGTGGGTCTCATATTTCATTAGTTAATATTATATTCATGACACCAGGGACAAAGGTTGTTTTGTTTACAATAATTTAAGCTTATCGCCAAGCTAGTTTAAGCAATGGCACGTTGTTTATATTCTACAGATCTTGAGTATGAATGTATCAATTATGAGACTTATAACTGGTACAAAAACAATGTCTCATAAAAACGAAGATTTTGCAGAATATGTGCTTACAAGTGTTCTAACAATTAATTATTCAAGATTTACATGGAACTAAGCATTCCTTCCAATGAAAAAAGCTAGATATTTGGAAGAAAAATATCCAAAACCATATTCATAAACAGTGAAAAATGAACATGTCTGCTCCATGAAGGCTAAATAGTATGGATGTGACTTATTCAAATAAAAATAATCAATATGATTTGTCTTTCTTTTCGCATTTATTTTTATCTAACTATTAATAAGCCAAATAAACAATTGTTTTAATGACTGTATGCTTGAAGAGACAAGAACAATAGTTTTATAAAAAAAGTAGCGACAATTAGGTAATTTAGCAATCGTTGTTGGTTAGTACCATAGTGGTACCAGATTAATAAAATTATTATCTATATTATTATTTATATAAAAAAAAAAATATAAATTATTTGAAGCCCCGATAGGTAACACCAATAAAATTATTACATTTGCAGTTTTGAATGCAACAATGAATTAGAGTACAATATTCAAACTTAACCTAATATTAAATGTCTTAAACAATTAGGTTATTATTTTATTTTTATTTTTTTGTTATTCGGGCTTAAAACCAGAAAACAAATTACACAAAATGTACATTAATAATAATAGCTTACAGAACTAAATTTGTTTTCCTATTAATGTTGGGCACAACATGTTAAAAAATTATAAAAATAACAAAAAAAGGCTATGATAGTTACTAAATACATTTTACAAAATTATAGAAATAATAAAAAAAATAACAAAAAGAAAAATATTATGATATTTACTAAATACAAAACAATTGAATATTTTCACTATTACTATCCTTACTTGTATCTCCGTAGGGGAAGGGAGCCATGATGGGGTAGATAAGGGAAATAATAAAAATACAGCATAATCAGTATGTTTATTACTCTCATTAATTTATGACACGTTATGTCAATCATCTAACTATGATTTGTTACAGGCTTTGGAGAATTAACATATCACATTTTTTAATAATTAATAAGAACATTATGAAAAACCATCTTGCCCCATACTATGGGGTATGATGGGGAAGGCTAGTCGTTCTCACAAAACAAACAAATGTGTATTTCCTCCAGATCTTCATCGTCCACGTCAGCACAAGCGTTGAGAGCCCAACGCCCAGAGAGCTGGCAGCCTACCTAAGGTTCTGTCGATGTCAAAAAATTGTTGTTTACATCATTACAATATAAACAAATGGCATCTTCATCGCTGTTTTTTTTTTGTTTTTTGGCTGAGTGTATGGCCTTTTGTTTGTTTTTAGTATTCTTTTTAAGGCGAGGATCATTTGGATTGGATGTTTTCCCCGGCTTTTTCAAATTTTACAGCTAATTTTTTTCATTCCAGCAGCAAGGAGTCGAGGTTATTATGGCTGTTTTTCCTCGGCGGTATTGTTTCTTTTTTTCAGTTCGTTGAACAGAAGGAATGGGCAAAATATCATTTGGGGATGCATTGTCGAAGCTGGACGTCAGATCCCGGCATGCTGCACGAATGGAAGGTTCAGGATAATAAGAACATCCAGGTTCAGGTTCTAGGACGGTTGTTTTATCCACTCTTGGTGTGACATGTTCGTAACATTCGGTGATTAAGTTTGTTCTAGGTGGAGTGGAAGATGTCGTTGTAGATTCAGGTTCTGTTGCAAGAGTTTCAGTATGAGAAGTTGTCATGACTGTGGAAGATACAGTTGTGACTATTGTTGTTGAAGACAGACATGGCACTGACCCAGATTGAAGACATTCGGCTTCTGATACCCTTTGATGTTCTACATTCGATGAGTCTGCAATATTTTGTATGTTCGTAGATTCAGCAGAAATAAAATCAACATCAGAAAAATTCTTTTGATTGTAGGGCCATACACCACATTTTCTAAATGAATGAATAGCGGTGGAAATTGTAGCCGCCTGAAGGTATGCATTACCAACAAATATTTCATTTATCTGGAATACAGTTACCACACGTCCAGGATGTGATCTCAACCAACCTGTAACAGCATGATCGTAATAAGTGCTGAGTAGCTTCATAAATGCTACGTCTGTAGGCTGCATTTTGTTTGTACAGTGAGGAGGAAAGCAAAGTATAGTTACTCCATTTTCACGAGCTAGATCAATCACTTCCAAATTTTGAGTATGACTCACATGACCATCTAGAAGCAGCAATACGTGGTTAGTAGGTGTAGCTCCGGAAAATTTGATAAAATTTTTAAAGCAAGTCAAAAATATTTCTGATGTTATCCAGCCTCGAGGATTGCAAACTGCTATAGTACCTAGTGGAGCATGATCTAAAAGTTCTGGCTTCATTCGTTGCCTCGGAAAATTCATCAGTGGGGGCATGTATGTTCCAGCAGCGTTAAAACATATGTCTACTGTGATAGTCTGTCCTGATGATGTCAGCTGATGATAACGAACCCACTTGTTTTCGTCCTTTCATAGCTAATATTTTGCTCTTGGGTGTAGACACAACGGAAATTCCAGTTTCATCACAGTTATATATTTTGTCAATTAATCGTACTTATCATAAATATCTCCGAGCAACTGATAGAATTTACTTACGGTCACTTTATTGCTCTAGCTGCTAATGTGGCTTCAGGTTTGCGAATTGATAAATTTTGATGACGTTTCAAAAAACTTTTAAGCCAATCAACGCCTGCCATTTCTTTATCAGTATTAAAATTGTGTGCCTTACCATTTGTAACTGCTAATTGATATGCTAGACGTCGTAGTTCGATAGTTGTTAGTCCTTAAAGACGCTCTTCCATATATTTCGGATATGCTTCTATTTCACCTTCTTCTTTAGGTGTAAATATAGATTTTTTCGGGCCTAAAGGTAAACCAATAGTAACTTCACTCCCTTCCTTCATTTTCTTAACATATCGCTCTAAAGCAGTCTGAGGCACTGCGTATGCAGAAGCAGCTTTCTTGCATCTCATCTCTTTGCTTAAAACTTTATCTACAGCTATTTTCATAGAATCTATCGACCATTCTCCTCTTTTGGTTTTTTTCTTGTAAGTATGTAGCATGATTTTACCTAAAAAATAACAAATTAATGTTATTTGTTAAGAAACTTAAATGAACCCAGACTCACAACCCCATCTTGCCCCAATACCCCATCATACCCCACATCCAATACCCCATCTTGCCTCGTAAGGTCACTCTGAACAAAAAAATAATAACAAATAAAATGTTTAACGGATTACTATAAACAACATACCATATCAAAATAAACAACACTAGTTACCAAAGATCAAAAAGACATATATGGGATGGCCATAATTACCGTTAAATAATGATGTTTAACCTTACAAAAAATGAGATCGACGAAACGCTAAACCACTTTTTCGTTTGTAAACAAAAGACGCGTGCACTCCCGCTCACAGTTTCTCTCGCAATAACCGTCGGTTGAATGAGGTTTCCTATTGGCTTATTGTTTTATATTCACAAACGTCTAGTTTCTTCTATGTGTGGGATACCCCGTCTTACCTCGCTACCTCGTCATGCCTCCCTTCACCTACAATAGTGGTACCAGATTAATAAAATTGTATAAGCAGTAATTAATTTTTTGGTGTTGCCAACATGCTGGGGACTCGGGAGCTAAATTGTTATACTAATGTATTGCCATTAAAAATATATATAAATTATTTTAAGCCCAGAAACAATAACAACAATAAAATTAATACATTTACAATTTGGAATGCAACAATGAATTAGAGTATAATATTCAAACTTAACCTAATATTAAATGTCTTAAACACTTAGGTTATTATTTTATTTATTCGGGCTCAATAACAGATAACAAATTACACAAAATGTATATTAACAATAATAGCTTGCAGAACTAAATTTGTTTTCCTATTAATTGTTGGGCACAACATGTTAAAAAATTATAAAAATAATTAAAAATAACAAAAAAAGACTATGCTAGTTACTAAATACATTTTACAAAATTATAGATAACAAAAAGAAAATTATGATATTTACTAAATACAAAATAATTGAATACTTTCACTATTACTATCCTTGCTTGTATCTGCGTATAATATATCTAAATCCATTGCGTTATTATTGTATTCTGTACACATACTGTATAATGAATTATAGTAAGAGACATTATTTCAGCATTGTGGAACTTGAAAGATATTTTGATTTCGGCTAACTCTTGTGATTATTGATAGTTGGCTTAACAACTCGGCTGTATCCCATTTGGAATTGATTATTTTGTGTAGAATTGAATCAGAGGTAAAAGTACGCCTGGATGAGAGTGTTTTAATCCCATAGTGATTTAGCCTAGTTTCATATGATGGTAGTTTGCGTCTTAGTCCCAATTTTAATGCCAAGTATATATTCAAAATCAAAAATACTTTATTCAATTTAGCCCTAAGAAGGCACTTATGAACGTCAAAACTACGACAAGAAACTCGATCTGGTTTCTCTTTTTAACAAATATATAATATACTAGCTGACCCGTGCAACTTCGTCTGCACCAAATCGGCTATCACCAATTTCAATTATATTTGGAAACGCGAAAAATTTTAATAAACCCAAAACCCGATTGCAGCCACACCTACGGTTTCCAATTGTGAATTCAAACTATCAAGGGACTCACTCAAACATATACCCAGATGGTATGCGAGAGATCTTTTAAAATAAGCCTAGAACCCGTTCGTAACATCATCTACTGGGTTCAATTAAGATAAAAACTAACCTACATATATTGGCGATAATGTAAAAATAGGCTTGAGGGGTCTATGGACCCCCGGTTGAAAGGTTGAAACGAAGTTCCTTTCCTTTTTTGGAGACGTTTACTATACAGTCAGTATAATTTACATTATAAAATATCAAGTTGATACAGTTAAATTGTAAGTCAAACGATAAAATATATTTATAAAATAATTAGTGATAAATTAAACACTGAATGATCTGGGATAATCAAGTTAATTTATCAATATGCAATCCTTGATTTGGTTTGCTATTGAAATGAAAATTTTATGTGTAGATATATTATATTTACTCTCTCTCTCTTTTTCTCTATCAGGACACCTAACCTACTGCGCATAGACTCTGCACATATACAATACGCAAAAATAAAATTAAATAATCATCTCTACCGCTTACTTTATCATAACTATCTTCTACTTGTAATAAAACTTTTTCACACTCCATTGTATTGAAGAAAAATATAAATATGAAAAACGCGTCGACGCGTCAACCGTCGCTTGCCTGTAACTATTCGTCTAAGAGCTTGCAACGGTTTCGAGAGCGATTTTAAATAAGCCAGTTTTTTATATATCTTTATGTTCTTCCGAACAATGTGCGGGTTACCTGGCTGCCTGTAAGCGTTGCGTTTATTAGTGTATATCGAACCTTTACAGTCAAAAATACTGATTATTAAATAATTTTTGAATGTTTTGCTTTTCCCTAACTTTAAAACCCTACTAAAACATGAAATTATTATTCCCAGACATTTTTACTATTAACAATAATGTGTCTGAATCTTGTTTGGAAAAACATAAAGAAAGATATATTGAAAAAACCAGCTTTTCAAAAATGTTTGTTCTTCCAACGTTATCGGCTCTTGTACTAAGGTGTCGCAAATAGTCTTGTTACATTTTTTTCGGTCTAGCTCCCATCCGCTCATAGCGTGTAACGCACGATAAGGAACTTCATTCTAATATAGCTTAAATTTATAGCTAATCTCTCTGCTATATATAGCACAAAGAAAATTTACCAAAATCCGTCAACAATTTCACTAACTACAAATTTTTGACTTTCGTCCGTTATTCTGGAAAACCCTTTGCGTTTTATAGGACAAATTCTTAAATGTAACCTTGTAATATTAGTTATCCCTGTGTCAAGTTTCGTCAAAATCGGTCCAGTACTTTCAGAGTGATGCATGCTCACAGGGACAGACAAAAATTGTAAAAGGATAATCTTTGGCTTCTAAATCGATAACAAAGTCTACCCCCATTACAATTTTCAAAAAATATTTAATTTACAGATTTGGTCTTGTTACAGTAAGCTGAAGAGTTTGTTTGCTTGAACGCTCTTATCTCAGAAATTACTGCTCCGATTTGAAGAGTGTTAGATAGCTCATTAATCGAGGTAGGCTATATACTATATAGCATCAAGCTAAGACCAATGGGGGTGGAGCATCAATGAAGAATGTTCCAAAATAGAGATTTTTCTCGGGTTCGGGGGCCAAATGTAACTATTACACGCGGACGAAGTCGAGGGCAGAAGCTAGTATGTTATATGGATGTATAAATTACTACCTTACAAAGTTTCGTGAAAATCTGTCTAGTAGGTTTTACGTAAAATTTCTTCTCTTTTATGTTTTCTTAAAAGTAAAATAAACAGACATACAAATGTGATATATATGTAAAACATGGCCTAAATGTTATACCGGTGTATAAGCTACTACCATACCAAATTTCGTCAAAATCCGTCCAGTAGTTTTTGCGTGAATCCTGTACAAACGACAGACAGACAGACAGACCGACAGACAGACAAAAATTTTAACAACTATAGAAATGTGTTCTGTCTTTGATTGTAAACCCTCCCAGAGTATTTTTTCTTTAAAATAATTAATGTACAGATTTCGTCCCGTTAGCCTTTTATTATATGTATAGATTAGGTAAATGTCACAAACGTTTTTAATGGATGCACAGAGATGAGTTAATTCCAGACATCACCATCGTTCACATATTGATCCACTCTATAATAGCCTTTTGACACCAAAACCCGCTTGACATGGCGCTTAAATTCGCAAACCGGCAAATCGGTAATATCCTTTGGGACTTTGTTGTATAGTCTAACACTATTTCCCAAAAAACTGTTACTGGTTTTACTAAGTCTAAAACGTGGGACGACCAGTTTATATAAGTATGTATTATATAAGTAATTTTTTTTTTTTTTTTTTTTATTGTAGCTCGACAAAGTGACTGTACTGTGCCTGATGGTAAGCACAGTACAATCCAAAAACAATGGCGACCACCGAAAGACATACTATCTACCGCCGGTCGCCGCTGTCATGCCGGCCTGAAAGCGACCCAGTCAGGGACAGCCCCCCCCGGTTGCTGGATATACACCGGCTGATCCCGGAACGCGACACGCCCAAACGTGTCACTATGGCGGGTGTTCCACCTGGTGTACGGTGGTCGCGATCCAGTCGGGTACAGACACCCTACCACCCCGCTAATTATAAGTTTCAATAATCTAATCCAAAGGTAGTATACAAATGTTTGCAATAGAACTCTTATAAATTTTCTTATTAGGTGTCATCACGTCTACAACACACTCTACAACTTTTATTAGCTACTGGAAATACTTTAATAATCGAGCCATAGGCCAATAAAGAGGCGGCAAGTTAGGTTCTTTTAGTAAGACTAACGAACCATCTTTAACGTTAGGAAGGCTATCACGGCATTTAGAATGAGTTTATAAAATATTTAATTATTGTTTATGCCTTACATTCCAAGAATGTTGTTTTATTTAATTATAAACATTGTTTATGCCTTACATTCGAAGAATGTTGTTTAATTTTAAACATTATTTATGCCTTACATTCCAAGAATGTTGTTTAATTTTAAACATTATTTATGCCTTACATTCCAAGAATGTTGTTTAATTATAAACATTGTTTATGCCTTACATTCCAAGAATGTTGTTTTGTTTAATTTTAAACATTGTTTATGCCTTACATTCCAAGAATGTTGTTTTGTTTAATATTAAACATTGTTTATGCCTTACATTCGAAGAATGTTGTTTCATTTAAACATTGTTTATGTCTTACGTTCCAAGAATGTTGTTTAATTTTAAACATTATTTATGCCTTACATTCCAAGAATGTTGTTTAATTTTAAACATTATTTATGCCTTACATTCCAAGAATGTTGTTTCATTTTAAACATTGTTTATGCCTTACATTCCAAGAATGTTGTTTTGTTTAATTTTAAACTCTGTTTATGCCTTAGTTACGAAGGTCAGAGCCGGAGGATCCAAAAAAAACCAAATTACTATAAATTAATTTATTAAACATAAAAATTACAAAAATGAATTTAAAACTAGAGATTATCGCCGATGTTAGGCTTACTCTCACACTAAGCCTACATTGTGAGAGTGTCGCCGATGTTAGGCTAACTCTCACACTAAACCTAAACTAAAACTAATAGCATAATGAATGCTACCGATATTAGGTTAACACTGTCTTTCTGTTGGTTCCGTCCAAGTATTTATACATGAACAATGTGGGAACGGAGGAGTCGGACCACCGAACGTTTCCACTAAGTTTGTGCACCTGTTGTGGAAATTGCTGACTCGTATGCTTGAACACCTGCCGCAACTTGGAACTGGGAACTCGGCATTCTTCTTATTGATCGATTGTGTTGTACAGCGATGGCGTAATACTTTGAACACCTACCGCATCGTGGGACTGGAACTCTTAGTCAGCAATTGTGGTGTGTAGCGATGGCGTAACACCTTACATTCCAAGAATGTTGTTTTGTTTAATATTAAACATTGTTTATGCCTTACATTCGAAGAATGTTGTTTCATTTAAACATTATTTATGTCTTACGTTCCAAGAATGTTGTTTAATTTTAAACATTATTTATGCCTTACATTCCAAGAATGTTGTTTTGTTTAATATTAAACATTGTTTATGCCTTACATTCCAAGAATGTTGTTTTGTTTAATATTAAACATTGTTTATGCCTTACATTCCAAGAATGTTGTTTAATTTTAAACATTATTTATGCCTTACATTCCAAGAATGTTGTTTTGTTTAATTTTAAACATTGTTTATGTATTACTTTCGAAGAATGTTGTTTCATTTACCGCATCGCATCGTGGGACTGGAACTCTTAGTCAGCAATTGTGGTGTGTAGCGATGGCGTAACATCTCCCCCCTCAGAACGGCAACTATTTTAGAACTTTGAGAGAAAATGTTGCCGGAGCCCTTTGTGAGGTTGCGGTTCTTTCAGCATCCTCGTCTTGCGGATCTTCAGTCTTGACGTTCATCTGATTTCTCTTACGATTTTTATAGAATCGGCGTATGAATAATGCAGTACCTATTATAACTGCAGCAGCAAGTATGACGTAGACTGGTATTGTGGTGTGATTAACAACATTAGATGAAGTCTGGTCCAGGTGTATCAATGGTTGCAGCATTGACTTCTCTTGGTATTTGTGAAGATCCCTGAAGTTGACAGAGTTTAGTTTTAGCTGTGGTAATGGTAATGTATATAGAGCTTCAGATTTCATCGAAATTTTCATGATTTTCAGAGGTTGTCCTTCAATTCTATCGTAGCTATTTCTTATACTGATTTCTTCTGTATTCAGCGAACAGCTGATTGGAATACTAATAAGAAAGCTTCCTCGCACTGTGTTGTAGCTCTCGTGTCCGCAGATAGTATGAATTTTTGTCGGGTGAGGAAAGGAAATTTCGTCAAGCCGGTCCACAGCTTCTTTAGATAGTTTTATTGAATTCATCTCGCAGGATGGATCCACGGAATGATTGTTAATGAGGTGCTGGATACAATCTGGTTGTACTTGGACTTGATGCTTCATGTCTTCTTCGCATGGGAAATTATTGTACTTCGGGCATTCTGCCTCTATGTACATGAATGCCTGTCTGTTACTTGCTATTAAAGGATAGGGAGAAATGATAGACAGGTAATTTCTAATAGGAATGATAGCTAATCTATATATATCGTAATTTTTGAGTGATACTATGGGAAACTTTAAAGTAATAACTATACGCCTGTCCGAAAAATAGTAGCCAGGTTTAATAATATTATAAGCCTCTTAGATCTATTCCTAAAACATACCCTTGGGGGTAAATCAATTCTAATTTATCCCACTTTTTGGATATATATCTAAACTAACAATTGAATTGTGTGTGCCCGATGCACGCACAAAACTTAAAATATTCTATAACGTAGAAAAATCTGTCATAATATCATCTGTATTTTCTGAGATGATTATTAATAACTGCATATATCTAAAACTAACAATAAAATGGTGTGTGCTTGATGCACGCACAAAACTTAGAATGTTCTCTAATCTAGAAAGTTCTGTCATAATATCATCTGTACTTTCTGAGATGATTATTAATAATAATTGAACAAATTTAGCATATTTAATAAAACTTATGTTTCTATGTGCCTTGTTGTTTAAAAGAAGCGCTAAAGTACAATTAATCATTTCTTGATTTTAAACTATCTGTATTATAACTCTTTTTTTTTTTTTTTGGTGTGCCATCCAATCCTTACTTTAATCGCTGTGGTTGCTGTTTTTTTAAACTCATGCGTAATTTTCGCTTGATTATTTTCCAATGAAATTAATCGCGTCTAAGCAATCGAAATTACCGGTTATGCTCTTAATAATGGAACCTAGACCATCTATAATACCTTTTTCAATATGCTGGGGTTTGAAGCTACTCAAATGACTTAATATTTTCTGTCATTTATTTAGATATTCGACTTATAATTCATAAAAAGTAGGTGTCATTTACAAAGTTTAGTCTTAAAGTCGGATAGCTAAGTTCGAAACTCTTTTAATGCGTGATGTAGCTACTGGGCCGTGTTTTTTTTTTTTTTTGTTTTTGGTAGTATATCAGCAAAAATGGTGTCTTGAGTACAGCGCGGAGCAAGTTTTTGTCGACTAATCAATTGGTTGTTAATAAAAATTGCTTGGTTCGGTTGATATTCAATTTCAGGCTTGCGTGTCCTATTACGGTTTTCTATTAAGGTCATTCGGTTAGTATGTGCTAGTTACGAAACTTTTCCTGAATAACCGGAATTAAATCATAAATACGTGAAGATGAATATATTAAGAGGGCGGGTTGACCTTGGGATCCACATATTCTTTTATAGCACTAATAACGTCTTTAGTCAAGTTATTTCCCGATATCTGTACACATATCCTCGTGTGAGTGTCAAACGGTTTTGTAACTGTCGGTGAGCTTACACTCGTTAGTGTGAACATCGACTAGAATCGGCTATTCCATTGAGAAAATTATATCGTGTGAAGACGGGTTGATTTCTAAAATATCGCGGTTATCGCTAACTACCGTAAGACAGTCTCTTATGACGCAATTACATACTACTTGTTACGGTATAACCGCGTCACCATTGTGAATATTAATCGGAACTCCATCTAACTTACAAGAATTTGCCGGGATAACGTCTTCATATGGATTAATATTTCGCGAGGAACTTTTGAATGGGATTCATAGCGTCGCGAGTTATTATGACTTTATTCTTGAGATTCACACTTTCCAAGCAAGTAAAGTTCAATAAGTCCGTCAAAGTAATTATGGAAACGGTACACAAATAATTTAATACAATCAAGATTATTTAGTTCTGGGAAACACTGTGGAGTCACAGAATAATCATTGCGAGTGGTAGCATGCACATTACTTACTTCGAAAGGATCAAAATTAAGAGGTACATGCGGATAATAACGTTCAACTGCTTCAGGGCTGATGAAAGATTGATTCGTTCCGGTATCTATAAGGAATTTTAGAGGAGGATTGAAAATTTGGATATAGGGAGGTTGCCGTTGCGTTTGGATGCTAATTTCTATTTTGAGCTTCTTGATTTCTGAGCTTTGTGAAATTCTGCTCTTTATTTGTAGAAGGTTGGAGGATGTTTGCGTCATCCGTGTCTTTCAGTTCACAATTGATATAATACGAATAGTACTGAGTCCCATCATGGTCGTATGGCGTGGGAGAGTCATAATTAAATTCATATTCTGGGTAATACGAATTAGGTTCATAGTCAGGGTAATGGTACATTTCATTATCAAAGCAATCGTTGATATTCATCTCCCTCGTTTTAAAGTAGTTACTAGGCGGCGTGTTACCTGACCTTGCCCAGTCATGTCCGCCCAAACCAGTAGGTGGTAAGGGTTTGATCACATAATGACTTGCACCGCTCATTGGCTTAGGGCCTGTATTGAATGATTGAGCTCTCAGTTGCATTTTAAATGAATTGTGTTGAGCATTGTAGTTAGGAGGCAACGCACGGAATATTTGTTGGGTGCGGGAAGGACCTTGAGGGTGTCGGTTTATTGGAAGGTTAGGTCTCTATGATGTCATAGTTTGGGAATGAGGAACTGATCGCAGGAAAGGTATATTGTACGTAGTTGCAGGAGGAGCGAATGATTTCTGTACTGGCATTGCAAACGGTGGCAACCGCATAGGTTTTGGTGCAGTATTAACATTAGATTTACGATCACTCACTAGATCATTTCGTTGTTGCAAGTACATCACATTTAATTCGTCCTGCACAAATTGTAAGGATTTCTTGACACTAACAGGACGCATACACCTTACACGCGAACCTAAAGGCTCTTTTAAACCGCGAACAAACACTTGTAGCGTAAGTTTCTTATATAGGGTACGTTTTGCTTCTATGGTTGTGACAATAGATTCGTGTAGGCTTACATATGTCATGATAGTGCTAAATAGATTTTGGCAGTGATTATAGAACTCTTGGGGTAGTAATTACCCTGAGTAGCGATAGAAAGATCATTATAGAGGGCTGTTTCGTCGCATTGATCCGAAAATTATTAAATAAGGCATTTCGAATACCATCACGGCTTTCTGTGATACCGTCTTAATGTATTGTGCGGGCGACCGGCCCTGTAATTTTATTAAGTATAATGTTAAATAAAGGTAGATTGGAAAGCTCACTACTATTCGGCGCTTGAATATACAACACATATTTGGTCACATAATTTTGTAAATCGAGTTAATACATTAAGGTTTCCATCAAACTCAGGCACATTTCTATAATATTACTTGGGTCCACTAAAGTTTCTAAATATCTATTACTATATACTAAGTTTTTTTTTTCGGTCTTGCCTACGCGATGTAGGGCCTGCCGGAAATTTACTGCTATAAAAAATAAAAAAAATAATCTATTACTATCTACTAGGTTTCTACGGGCTCGCCTACTCGATGTAGGGCCTGCAGAAAATTTTCTGTCATAGAAAATTTTGAAAAATTACTCTAATACTATCTACTAAGTTTATTTGGACCTGCCTACTCGATGTAGGCCCTATCCGAAATTTTCTGCGATAGAAAATTTAAATTACTAAGTAAGGGATTAACAAGTACAGGAGCGATTCAAGTACTTACATGAAATATTTCATTTTGGTTCCTTTGGAATCGATGTTTGGATTTGTCCTCCAGCCGTTGGCCTCCAGGTTCTATTTCGGGTATCCGGACACTCAGCAATAAGGTGGTTCGATGTGAGAATACCCTAGCTAATCTATCCGAATATCCTACCGACTGCGCCAGTTACGAAGGTCAGAGCCGGAGGATCCAAAAAAAACCAAATTACTATAAATTAATTTATTAAACATAAAAATTACAAAAATGAATTTAAAACTAGAGATTATCGCCGATGTTAGGCTTACTCTCACACTAAGCCTACATTGTGAGAGTGTCGCCGATGTTAGGCTAACTCTCACACTAAACCTAAACTAAAACTAATAGCATAATGAATGCTACCGATATTAGGTTAACACTGTCTTTCTGTTGGTTCCGTCCAAGTATTTATACATGAACAATGTGGGAACGGAGGAGTCGGACCACTGAACGTTTCCACTAAGTTTGTGCACCTGTTGTGGAAATTGCTGACTCGTATGCTTGAACACCTGCCGCAACTTGGAACTGGGAACTCGGCATTCTTCTTATTCATCGATTGTGTTGTACAGCGATGGCGTAATACTTTGAACACCTACCGCATCGTGGGACTGGAACTCTTAGTCAGCAATTGTGGTGTGTAGCGATGACGTAACACCTTACATTCCAAGAATGTTGTTTTGTTTAATATTAAACATTGTTTATGCCTTACATTCGAAGAATGTTGTTTCATTTAAACATTATTTATGTCTTACGTTCCAAGAATGTTGTTTAATTTTAAACATTATTTATGCCTTACATTCCAAGAATGTTGTTTTGTTTAATGTTAAACATTGTTTATGCCTTACATTCCAAGAATGTTGTTTAATTTTAAACATTATTTATGCCTTACATTCCAAGAATGTTGTTTTGTTTAATTTTAAACATTGTTTATGTATTACTTTCGAAGAATGTTGTTTCATTTAAACATTGTTTATGTCTTACGTTCCAAGAACGTTGTTCAATTTTAGCACAGATATACCAAAATTTTAATAAATTTTACGGGTATTAACAACATTTTGCTTCAGGATATACATTTTCATTATCGTTTTTGTGTAAACCACATATTGTTTTGTCGTACTTACTGCTTGTATTCAGCAAAAAACTCAATGATACGAGCACGCTCTGTTTGTAAAGTACTTAAACTTGTTAATTCCACATCTTGGTTGTTTAAACTAAAATATATAAACGAGATATAGATGCTTTAGTGTAGCCTCTAGCAGCTCGTAATGATTTTAACTTACTTGTATACATAACTAAACAAGGTAAACGCTTTAATTGTAAGAAAACAAAATAATAACATAATATGCAGAACATGAGAATTAAGATGGTGGCCTTAAATTTGAAATATTATAGACTAGCTGTGCCCGCGACTTGGTCCACGTGGCACCTGATGTACAAAACATTGACTAATAAAGTCATCTGAACGTATTTAGTTCATTTGCTTATTTACTTGTCTCTCATACTTAAGTCGCGGCGCCATTAAAATTACAATAACTTTTGGTAGAGTGGACCGATTTGAATGAAACAAAGACTAAGTTACTCCCGGTGATATGCCTTATAATTTCATTGTGAACCCAATACTTTAGCAGTGATTCGTGTTCATACAAACAGACAGACCAACATTTCTAAAAATGATCGAAATGTATTCTATTAGTTATTCCTAGACACCGGCAACAGTTTTTTTGACAAAAATCACAATGTACAGACACGTTCGATTTACATTCTTATTATAATAATAATAATATCATTTATTTCAGACTCATCGTTACATCCATATTTGTGGGTACAATTACAGGATTAAAAAATTAGTATTAGTAATAATAATAAAACAGAAAAATAAATTATAAACAAAAACACAGAACACAATATATAACATTAAGTGGCAAGTCCGAGTGAAACCTCCGGTGATGGTGGAAATTCACTGTATGACTGCATGTAGCCGTATCCAGCGAGCCGGCATCGGAGAGTCCCACCGGTCCACCAGCGCACGTAGTATGCTGTTGGGGCTGTCGCGCGAGCGACGCATGATAGAGGCGCACCGTTTGCGCATGATCGCCGCAAAGCCGTCCATATCAGCATCCGCGAACATCGCGGAGGCGCTGCAGTGGCGCGGCAGCCCCATCAGCACCCGGAAAGCGTTATTATATTGAACGCGCAAATCACTGTATGCCCGCTGCGTATAGTCAACCTACAGGCTGCAAGTGTAAAAGGACTGACAGTACGCTTTAAAAAGTGCAAACTTAACAGTCTCTGTACACCGTGAAAACCTGCGGGCTAACATATTGCATCGGACAGACAGCGCCCTGCGCTCCCTATCCACGTCCACATTATCCTTAAGGTCCTCGGTGACCCAGTGGCCCAAATACTTAAATTGCTCGACTTTATTTAGAGCTGTACCACATAAAGTGAAATTCGGAACGAGATTATATCGTTTGTTATATTATTATATGTATAGATAATTTTTTTATTACTAAAAGTAATCGAACTATTATTAAAAGTCATATGGCGCCAATCTCTTAACCTATAATGATCAAGTATCTTATGAGTTTTTTTCCTTAATAATAATAATAATAATAAATTTCCTTAATGTTGTTTTATATTTGCATTTCACTTGCACTTATTGAAATTTACCACGTGCTGTCCTTATCTTGAAAATTCGTTAAATCTTGAAACAATGTGATGTTGGTACTCGCCGTTTTTTTCCTTCTTGCGACGATTGTCAGCTTTCCCTGTCGCGCACACCAATACCAACAGTATTAATATGGCGATGGTTTTATTATTATTTTTTAATGTATATAGGTGATTTTATTTTTTCATAATATCATCGATGATGTCGAATCTTATGTTTTTCTTTTTGTGTCACGATAAACATATATGGGGCATTCCATGCCAAATCACCGAGTTTTTTTTTCGACCCCTTTCGATTTGGCTAAAAATTTGGTATTATTTTCTACCCTACCAATAACATTTTTCTGAATTTTTTCAGATTTTTTTTACGGAACCCAAAAAAAGTTACCAATTTAAAAAAAAACGCTCTTTTTTTTTCAAATTGCTATAACTTTGACACAAATTGACCTTTTGGCACTTTTTTTTTTTGTTTATTCTTGTTTTTAAATGTAGTTTTTAGAAAAAAATTCAAAAAAATTTTCAGAAGTAAAGAACAATAAAATATTTTAGTTTTTTCAAGAAAACCGTCATTTATTCGAAGTTCGACACTTTGGATTTTCAATTTTTTTGTCTCAAAAAAAAACTTCAACTAAAACCGTATTTAACGCCACTAGTCCCGTATTGTGCCCACTTATTCTTCTAATTTTTTTTTTCGATTTAAAAAAAAAGTTTTTTCAAATTTTGCTTATTTTCTTAAACTTTGCACTAAAACGATTTTGGTTGGCTTTTATAACCTCAAAAGTAAAAAAAAATTAAACTAAAAAAACATAAACTGTATTAATAAAAGTAAAATTATTTTATTTAAGTATAATGTTTTATAATTTATACAATCTCAATATTCTAATTATTTGCGTTGATTCAGCGATTGTTTCCTCGGTTTCTTGATCACACAGTGTTGTTTGGACTTTTGTGATGAAGAAAAGGTATTTACCTCCATAACAGAATTCAATAACGGTGTGATTTGATGAATTTTTTGTGTTGTTGGTATCGGTTTAGCACTTTTGAAACGTTCTTCCAATTGTTCTTTCATTGAATTATACTCTTCAATTTTTGAGAACTTAATATTTATATTTGGTAAGTTAATTAAGCACCACTCAAATAATTGTATCGGTGTTAATATCTGTAGATGAGGTGGCAACTGTAGACTAGCACGTGCGGCCATTCGTTTTAAGGTTTCACCTATCCCATCACATGGCCCTTTGCCGTGTGCCGTAGCGAAGAAATTCCACTCGACTGTTATTGCAAAATCTTCCTTATAATGAGATAAATTAACAAAATGTTTAAAATTCTTATATTGTTGAGGCGCGCCGTCTGAGAAAAAAAAGATTTTACAAACGTCAGAAGACAGAGATTTAATGAAATCAATGATGATCCCAGAGTAAAGATGAACAGAAATCGCATCATGATTTAAACAATCAGATATAATCGCCATACTCTGATGCCTAAGTTCATTATCTTTTTTATAATAAATAACTACAGTGTAAACCTTCGCTTGATCGTTATTCCAGTGAAATCCTGGTGCAGCTTCTTGAACAACGAACGAATAATTCTCAGCAAAGTCAACAATAACTATAAATTCGTTTTCATTTAAAGATTCTTTTACTTGTCTTAAGTATGCTGCTTGCTCTTTTGCAATAAAATTATGTGGCAAAAGAGCCTTCAATTTTTCACTGAAATCATCAACAAAATCATTTGTATTCTTTATTGTCGTTTCAAGGGTTACTCGTGGAGTAGACACCCATTGTTTATATTGAATTTCATCAATTTCATTGTTTTCCATCTGAGTAAATAAATGTTTCTTTAAGTTTTCAACGCCTGGACAATAAGAACAATTATTAAAAAAACAATCAGGTGATGGTGCTTGACATACAACAGCACTCAAACAATCATTGTAGGTTTTTAATAATAAATCAGTCCCTTCAGTTAATCGTGAAAAGTTGGCACCTGTTGAAGATATGAATAAAAATATATCAAGATGATTAAATTAATTACAAATGTTGAGAATGGTAATTTTTGTAAATAAAATAATTCATATCAATGCTATCAATTTTATTTCTTCATGTTTCAACTTACCTAAGATCATTAATTTAATGTTTTGATGGATAGAGCAAACACAAACTGTATGAGTGCCACAACCACCAGCTAAAATACAATGCTTCGGACGTAGAGATGCAAACGACGAAAATCCAATTTTGACATCTGGATATCTTGAGTAGAAAATTTTATGCAACTCTTTTAAATTGTAGAGTACTAAACGTTTCTGACATTGAACTTTGGTACCACCATCGTTACGAACTGAAATGAAATCTTTTTTTCCTGGCATCATGCTACTTACTCATTTCATCGTCGTTATAAAAATTTGTAACCTGTGACACTAGTTCATCCGAAAGCTCACGGCCTGAAAATTTTATTACATCGCAGAATTTATGAACATTTTCATCATGTGAAGAAATTTAGGAATTTATTTATTTGCAGTTTAATATCTTACCAGTTTTTTTTTTCAGGTACTGATAATATTCCATCAGCGGCAACAAGGTTTTTGGCTTTTCGTACCATATGCTCACTTGCACCCATCACTTCCACAACCTTAGAAACGCTCCAACTCGATGGTAGAAGGGTCAAAATTTGGACACGTGTGGATATACTCGAATTATCATCTTTAAATTTATCTCTCAAGCCGTTAATAATTTCAGTAGCATCGGCATTGCTAAATTCATCATTTTTTTGAGTTTTTACACCTAATGCCTTTCGCAGATTTCTAGCAACACGAGTAACCTTCTAGTTTAAGTAAGTATCAGAAGTTCTTCCTTGTGCAGAAATTGGAGATTGATTTAATAATGTCAATACTTTATTTATAGTAGGAAGAGTGATACCGAGACTCAATTCAGACATTGGTGAATAATTAATTCTTGGCCACTTGATGGTGGTTCTAGAAAATCAGAGGAGTTACATACTGAAACAAATGAAATATTTAAGATGTATACCTGACGGAACAGTATCTGGGGATTGGTCGAGATGAACTAATTCGTAGTTCAAATTTTCTTCACTATCAATGCTCTGATTAGAATCATTATCAGTTTCATCAGATAAAGCTTCAGTGTATTGACGAAGTAATTTTTTGTGACATGCACTACATATACGGTCACTGGTAGATAAACGGAAATGAAGAGCCAAGTTTACAGGCAGATTACGTAAAGACGATTTTTTAATGTGTTTATCAAGATTCAAAGGGTTACAACAACGATCAGCAAATTTTGGCATGATAATTTTCTTCGATAAAAGAAATCAATTTCAACAAAGTGCGATGAAAACACTAATGCCATTCAAAAACATAACCTTAATAAGATTTAAAAAACAATGAGAAGTTACCTACATTATCAATGGTAAATTTTCTTCTACTATTGACAACACGAACAGTTGGTAACAAATTCGTTAAATAAAAAGTTTTTAAAGCAACTATTTCGCGGAAAAAGACAAAACTAAAAAAAAATTAAAAAATTGAGAACACTTTACCTAAAAAAATATTTGAAGTTAACAAAAATAATTTTACTGTTATTAATACAGTTTAGGTTTTTTTTAGTTTAATTTTTTTTTACTTTTGAGGTTATAAAAGCCAACCAAAATCGTTTTAGTGCAAAGTTTAAGAAAATAAGCAAAATTTGAAAAAACTTTTTTTTTCAATCGAAAAAAAAAATTAGAAGAATAAGTGGGCACAAAATGGGAATAGTGGGGTTAAATACGGTTTTAGTTGAAGTTTTTTTTGAGACAAACAAATTGAAAATCCAAAGTGTCGAACTTCGAAAAAATGACGGTTTTCTTGAAAAAGCTAAAATATTTTATTGTTCTTTACTTCTGAAAATTTTTTTGAATTTTTTTCTAAAAACTACATTTAAAAACAAGAATAAACAAAAAAAAAAGTGCCAAAAGGTCAATTTGTGTCAAAGTTATAGCAATTTGAAAAAAAATAGCGTTTTTTTTAATTCGTAACTTTTTTTGGGTTGGGTAAAAAAATCTGAAAAAATTCAGAAAAACGTTATTGGTAGGGTAGAAAATAATACCAAATTTTTAGCCAAATCGAAAGGGGTCGAAAAAAAAACTCGGTGATTTGGCATGGAATGCCCCATATATAGGTAATTGGTTTGTACTTCCTTTCTTCTAATGCAGACGACGGTGTTGAATGGCCACGAAAAGAAAGCGTGAAGCGGTGATTTGCAACTTAATGGCGTCGGTCCGATGAATTATATTTGAAAGGAAACAACAATGATTTTTTCTAGAATTTACTCGTCTTCCCTTTGCAAAACGAAAATATGCGTGTTACACACACGTGCTGGTGTGCAAGTTATATACAGCTGTAGCACCCAACATGTGTATCCGTGTAATCGCAGGGGTACCTCGTAATAAAACAGTGGTTCTCTTCCCGCGAGAAAATTGTCGGATGAAAGACCAATTTGTAGCAATCGTTGCTGGTTCTTTGTTACAAAATGAGAACTGTTATGCACTTTTACTATTTATATTGTTAGGTACACACAATAACACACGTTCTAGATAATAACCGTAGTGATACCAGATTTATAAAATGTTATAAGCGGTAATTAATTTGTTGGTGTCGCCAACAATTTACAAAAAAACGTAACCAGATTACAGTACTACACACTCAAAAGATAGCACATATATAAAATTAAAAAACACAGTAACCCACCACCCATAACAATCTAATTGCGTATGTTAAATTATACTATTTTTGTTTTTTTACACTGATTTTATGCTTTATCACACTGAATTAATAGTATACGGTTGTGTGGCGGCAGTCTGAATGCGCGAGGCCGTCCGTCCCCCCCGCCGCGTGCACTCCACCCACGACCTCCGCCATCTCCCCGCTTCTCTCTCAAACAGTTTAAGTCACGTTAACATCACTCTCCCCGTCGAAACTAGGAGTTTCGAGGAGGTTTATAGTTATGAGTGGGCGAATTTTATTTATGGCTATCCAATTGGAACCTGGAAAGAGTTTATAGATGCGTCTCAAACGCCAGCTTAATGGAGGCAGATTGGTTTCTTTGAGAACCACCAAGTCTCCTTCTTTAACTCCTTGCTTGTCGAGTTTTCACTTCGTGTTCGTTGTTGTATTTCGTTAATAGCTCCTCGAAGGTCAAATGTTGATTTCCCAAAATCCTCGTCATATGAAATTTTTCAGACTTTACACCTGCTTCCCAGAGTCCACCAAAATGCGGAGAATAAGGGGGTATAAATTTGAATTTTATGCCGTCATTGAATGTGAAAGAAGATAAGTCTTCACTGCTTATTTCAAATAAATTGTTAATTCGTTATTTGCGCCTACAAAATTGGTACCATTATCACAGTACAGTTTACTGGGTTTTCCCCTACGAGAAGTAAATCGCAAATAAAGTATAAAAATATCAGATGTGAGATTACTAGCAAGCTCTAAATGCAGGGCTTTAGTTGCCAAACAAATAAAAAGGCATAAGTAACACTTGCTAATCTATTAATTTATTTATTTGTGTACATTTTTTAGTACAATTAGATGCATATTCTGTATGGATAGTAGAGGCAGCGCATTTTATATTCATTTATGAAATTATTGTAATTTTGTCTAAGAACAGGGTTCGATTTTAATGTTTTCTCAATTTGAAACAGTCTTTTTTTCTGCAGTATTATATGAGTCACCTAATGTGACTCACAAAGTGGAATTTGTACAATAAATCTACCATTCTCATCACGTGAAGTTGTTTTAGTAAATAGTTGTTCACAGTATTCATTGTCCTTAAACTCAAATTTAGTCGAACAAATATCATCTAGTTCCCAAAATTTAGTTAATTGTTGTATTATATCTTGACTAAAATGACATTGTATTCGTTTATAATTCGAATTTACGTTGCCCTCCATGGGACCAGACACTATCTAACCTAATTTTGTTTCTAGTAAAATAGGACCCCTTTGTGCTAACCCTAGTCTACGTGTACCGATCAAATCCCAAAATATATCCGCACCCAATAGCAAATCAATCTAAGATGACTGATAAAACTTAGGATCAGCTAGTTTAATTTTGTTTGCAATGTTTAATTTGTGAATAGGGATCGTCTTATGAGGCAGACTGTCTGTTACAATAGGTAGGATATAACATTTGACTGGTATATCTACTAAAGGAATCACTTAATGATTTTATTTCTAAATTGCAATGTTCACTGATAGTAATTGTAGTGGACGCTACTTTGTACTTCCGCTTGCAATTGATTGAACACTACTACGTCTAAACGTGTTTCGCTCCATCACGGAGCATCTTCAGATCGATATTGACTCCTCCGATGCGAGCGGGCACTCGATGGAGCGAGTCCTCCATGACGGTCACTCCAAAGACTGAAATCTTTTGATATTTTGTTTGAACTGTCGGAATCTGATTCCATGATATCATTTTCACTTAAAAGGTCCTCCTTAATCATATTTTTAATTTTTTTTATGGCATTTACGCAAGCCTTAGAGTCTTTTAAACGTGGGTTTAATATAGTATCTATAGCTAAAGATGAAAATTGTTCTATAGCGCCCATTCATTTGCTGATCTCTTTTAAAACGAGTTTATGCACTTCTGTCACCAACGGTTCATCAGTTGTAAGAGTTTTGAGACCAGGCAGTGAACCAAAGGGATTAACCTTACTGCTTGTACAGTATGTATCGTATATTTCTTTTGTTGCAGCTTCAAGAGGACGTAGTATGTTAAGTAGCGATGCTACTATGTTAATTTCCAACTTGACTTGACTACATTGCAGGTGCTGTTTATGGCGAATAAATATTTCAGTCACGGAATTTTTAATCTCCAAAAATCTTTGTATCATGTCGTACGTGCTGTTCCATCGCGTGGGCACGTCTTGTATTAGTTTTTTTTTAATCTTTGGCTGATTTTCGTAATTCATCACTTACCACACAACTTTGTTTGAAGAAAGTAACAATGGCCTTTATTTTTAATAATATTTGCTGTAATTGAGGAATTTGTAGGATATTTTGGGCCACTAAATTCAGCGTACGGGCGAAACATGGTATGTGCTTATTTTTACCAAATGCGATTTCAACGGCTGTCACCATATTTGCGGCGTTATCTGTGACTTTTTTTTTTTTATTATTTATTATTTAAATTTTTTTTTTTTCTTTTTTTTTTTTTCTTTTTTTTTTTTTTTGTTTTTATTTTATTTTTATTTATTTCCTTTTTTTTTTTTATATATTTTTTTTTTTTTTTTTATATTATTTTTTTTTTTTTTTTTTATTTTTTTTTTTTTTTGCTGTCTTTGTTCTTTTACTTTCATTTTAAAATATATATTATATTTTTTTTTTATTTGACCATGCAGTTATTTTCATTTCTTTTCTCCCTCCTTTTTTTTTTTTTTTTCTCGCAGCGCTCGCCTTCCCTTTTTTTGGTTAGATTTTTCCCAAGGCGGAGACCGCAAGTTATCTTTTGAGTTTCCATCCCCCCACGACAAAATGGCCGACACTTTCCCGTTATCAATAAAGGATTTCCTCACGTTAATAATAAAAAAGGATGCTAGTACACGATAGCTGTAAAGTAACTATACATTATTATTTTCTGTTTAGATATGGATTTAATTATCTGCACGCATAAAAAAGGATTTAAGTGCAATTCTTTGACCATGAATGATATAATGAAATTTCATGCAGCGTTTTACAAAACAACAACTAAACAAGCACAAGATACCCTTATTTTAAAATACACCAAGAGTGTTCCAAACAAAACGTAAAAGATCACGAACAAATATACATAACCTGAAAACTTTTACAACGAAGTTCTTTACATACCTGCAAACAAAAAATCTGTGCTTGTATGGCAAAAGGTTTTCTTAAATTATTTGAATATAAGAAAACAAAGAGTACAGACTGTTGTAAGAAAACATTTTGAGACAGGGGAGTGCCCTATAGAGAAGCGAGGTGGTGATCATAGAAGCTACAAGTTTATAGAGAAAAGGATCGGGATTAAAGCTTTTATTTAGTCATTGAATTGCGCAGAACTTCATTACTGCCATGGTACCATATCTGTTCGACATTATTTACCCGCAGAATTAAATATCTGTAAACTGTATAAGATGTACAAAAAACGTGATATTCAACCTATTGCCACGAAAGCACTTTTCCGAAAGGTATTTATTACCGTTTCCGTTTTATTACTGTGTTTAATCTTGGATTTGGATCACCAGAAACTGATATTTGTTCATCATGCGTACAATTATAAGAACAAATTAAGATTCAGACCGATATAGGAAAAAAAGACGGAATTTATGACTTTAAAACGAGTACATTCTCTTCGAGCAAAAGCCTTTTATGGTGTTTTAAAATCAAAGCCTGAAGGAGTTATCACGTTTACCTTTGACTGCCAGAAAAATCAACCGTTACCTTAAATTGCCCGATCAGTCCACCTACTATAGCAGGCAATTTTATATTTATAATTTGACCATCGTACAAGGTACTTCGAAGGATAATTTAACCAAAGAAAATGTATTTCCGTATGTTTGGGGTGAAGAGCAATATTCAAAGGATTCGAATACAGTGATCTCTGCGGTATACCATCTGGTGGAAATTTATGAAAATTCGTTTTCCTGATATGAACATGGTGAACGGCGCTTAGTAGCCTTCTCTCTGTACTTACGGTGGTACCAACAATAGTCTTGGTATTTATCCTGAGAGTGTCGTGGTTTCCGCTGTGAGCTTAAATTACGCCCACGTGACCTCCACCGCGAGCTTTGCCGTGTAGAAAGCGCGGCGACCTATCGCGTCAACTCGGTAATGGACTCTCGTAACTCGCTAATTTCAGCGTTAGATGTAGGTGTCGATATTTGTTGCACCTGTGGTTGAATGATGACGTCATTCACGGTGTCGGCGAGGGTCGCTAGTTCGTCTAGGGTACTTTTAGACTGCGATGCGATGATGACTTGTATATGTGTCGGTAACCGGCTTGACCACAGGGAACGCACAAAGTCATCTGGTACTTTTGGACCAGCCAGACTTTGCAAGTGCCGCAAGAATTGCTACGGCTTGCGATCACCGATGTCCTCATGTGTCAGCAGCTGGCGCACTCTTTGTTCCTTCGACGATGATAGCCGGGCCACCAGCTCACTTTTTAATTTGTCGTACTTGCCTGTAGTCGGCGGGTTTTTAATGACATCCTTCACTTCCATTACGTATTTATACTCTAAATTGGCTAGCACATGCTTGTATTTAGTGGCGTCTACAGTTATATTTGCCAGCGCAAATTGTCCCTCCAGTTGTGCAAACCACAGAGTCGGTTCATCAGGCCAGAACGGAGGCACCTTCACACTTACACTATTGGTCGTCTCCATTGTCCTTTGTGCAGCCACGGTGTTTTGCGATCGCGACATTGTAATGCGTCACCGGCACGCTTCGTGTTCATAAACGTCTCTGTCGTCACTAATATACGGGTCACCAACATGTGGGGTCGTAAATGATACCACACATATATATTAACACAATGTTTATTGTATTCACAACAAATGTACATGTATAAAATGATATTATAACCATGACGTTATTAATTCTTTCGCGAGCTCGTGGGAATGCGTGCGCGCTACCTGACGGCGTAAGAGGTGCGGATCGACTGACGCTCCGGGTAAAACCGATCTCGCACGAAGCGCGACGCGGATCGCAGCCGACCGATTCCGAGCGGTCGCGAGTCCCGCTACAAGTACATCTATGATTACTCTAAAGTTAGAGTTAGAATGCCATAAAATAAAGGACGAAATCTTAATATTTAATATGTATAAACTTATATTATATTATAAGATTATTTATTCACTATTAGTGTCGGCTAACTTGACTTCGTCGTAATGATATTTCACATGTCGGCGGTTTACCAACAATGTAAGCGTGTTGTTTCCGCTTATCCGGACAAATTTACACGGACCTTTCCAGATTGGTGATAGCGTTTCACGAAGCCGCAAATAATTTTTGACGTATACTAAATCACCTACCTTGTATTTTACGGGTTAGTTCGCTTGTCATAACATGTTTTAGAAATGGTTTTTGATTTGGAAATAATTGCAAAGGCTTTTTTTTCTCGTGAGAGTTGTAATCGTTGTTATAAGACGCGCACATAGCTGTTACATGTGGATTTTAATGAAGTGTCATAGATAGAATATGGGATGAATGGTTTATGACCGAATACGAGTTTGTAAGGTGTGAAATTTGTAGCCGAGTGGATTGTGGCATTGTATGTAAGCATCGTGGTAAAGACGAATCTAGGCCAATTGTATTGGTTTTCGTCTAAGAAGGACTTAAGGTACTCCTTCAAGTAGAGTGACTCCTTTCAAGAGCCCCTTGTGTTTGCGGATGATACGGGGTGGACCAAAGTTGTTAAATTTTTAAAAAGGTGCATTATTGTTTGAATAATTTGGCGGTGAAGTTGGTCCCTTGATCGGTTAAGATGGATTTAGGTATGCCAAATTGATATATAAAATGGATAAGGCACTCGGAAGATTCTTCAGCCGTAGCGTTTGGTATAGGATAGGCTGCTGAGAACTTCGTGAGGTCATCCTGTAGTGTTAAGATAAATTTATGCTTGGCTGGACCAGCTTCGGGAAGGGGACTGACGAGATCTAATGGCACACGCTCAAATGGCTGTGTCGATGTACTTGTAATGTGCGTGGGAGCGCGGTTGATTTTTCGCAGGGCTTTATTAGTTTGCCATAATTGACATTCACGGACATCATTTCCATGCCACTGCGCATGTTCCGCTAGTAATATTTTTCTTGAATTCTACTTAACATTATATTAGATCCCAGATGACCTGAGATAGGAATGTCGTGATTTACTTTTAAGATTTTGTTTATTTCGGTCGTTGCTGGATATATGATGGAATTTTTATAAATGTGAATATATTTGTGTCGTGGAATAGGTATATAATTATGTTGTATAGTTTTGCGAACGTCTGTATGTCGAAAGGGTTTCGGAAATCTGTTATACTAAATTCAGTAACATTGTTCGTCGTTAATTCAGTTTTCATATTATTGAAACTTTTAAATATATCTTCGTAAGTGTTCTTGTCGTAATGATATACATTAACAAATAGTAAGTAATAGTTTATGTCATCCTTTTGAAATGTTACAAACGAGTGTAAAGTTCTTTCTTTAGATAGAAATTCGGTGGACTCCGATAAACTTCCTATAACTTCAGTAACGTAGTAATTTGATTCGTCGAGTTCAATAGAGGTAGGTATGACCACGTGTTTGATTTTTGTCTTTAATAGATGTTCGTTATGTTTCTCAATCTTGGCATTGTAGTGTTCGGATGATGGAATAACACTTAATAACGTCCACAAGATAAAATAAAAGTTCTAACGAAACAAACGACTAGATTTATTACTAAATTGTAAAATATGTCTCAAAGCATACTGCCGGTGGGAACGTTGGAAGCGCGCGGCGCGTGACTCGCGGCCCCCACCTTAGCTGACGACTTTATAAACCGCGGCTTCCATGTTGCGATTATTATTTAATTCTTTTTTATATATATTTTATTTTATTACTAGCTGACCCGTGCAACTTCATCTGCACCAAAACGGTTATCACCGGTTTCAATTGTATTTTTAAACGTGCATAATTTTAATAAGGCTAAAACCCGATTGCAGCCACACCTACGGTTTCCAATTGTGAATCCAAACTATCAAGGGACTCACTCAAACATATACTTAGATGGTATGTGAGAAATCTTTTAAAATAAGCCTAGAACCCGTTCATAGCGTCATCTACCGGGTTCAATTAAGATAAAAACTAACCTACATATATTGGCGGTAATGTAAAAAAATAGCTTGATGGGTCTATGGACCCCAGTTGGAACCAAATTGCTTTCCCTTTTTTGTAGACGCTTACTATACAGTCAGTATAGTTTACATTATAAAATATCAAGTTGATAGAGTTCAATTGTAAATTAAACGATAAAAATATTTATAAAATAAATAATAATAAATTAAACACTAAATGATCTGGGATAATCAAGTTAATAAAAGTTAATACATCAAAAGGTAATCCTTGAGTTGGTTTGCTATTGAAATGAAAATTTTATGTATGTATATATTATATACACACACACTCTCTCTCTCTCTTTATCTGTCACGACACCTAACCTACTGTACATAGAATCTGCACATCCACAATACGTAAAAATTAAATTAAATAATCATCTCTACCTCTTACTTTATCATAACTATATTCTACTTGTATTAAAACTTTTTCACACTCCATTGTATTGAAGAAAAATATAAATATGAAAAAATATTAGAATCGCATCGGCGCGTCAAATGTCACTTGCCTGTAACTATTCGTCTAAGAGCTAGCAACGGTTTTGAAAGCAAATTTTAGTAAGCTTGTTTTTTATATATCTTTACGTTCTTCCGAACAACGTGCGGGCTAGGTGGCTGCCGGTAAACGTTGCGTTTATTTGTGTATATCGCACCTTTACAGACGAAAATATTGATTTTTAAATAATTTCACCATGTTTTTTGTCACTAACTTTGAAATGCTATTAAAACATGGCATTATTATTCCCAGACATTTTTTATTGACAATAATGTGCCTAATGCTATTTTTTGTAAATAACAATAAAAGAATTTCAAACCATGTTGGGATAGCCGTAATTTTATTATTATTTTATTTAGACATAAATAAGTACAAATTTAATCTTCCAGTCAGTTATTTACTCAATAGTCAACTTTTTGTACGTGGTAGAGCCACACTGAAGCTATTACTGGTTTCAGCATGAATGGAACGGCTCGGCCGGGGTAGTACCACCCTCTAACAGAAAACCGACGTCAAGTAACAGTGCTTGCATTGTTGCGTTTCGTTCGGTCAGTGAGAGCGCCGGAAGCCCACCTCCCCTCTCCTTCCCTTTTCCCTTCCCTTCTCTCTCCCCCACCCCAAACACAGGCTGGCAACGCACTTGCAACTCCCCTGGTGTTGCAAGTGTCTATGGACGGTGGTGGTCACTTAACATCAGGTGACCCACCTGTAAGTGTGCTTCCTATAATATAAAAAAAAGTCAGATCGATTTATTGTTATAAAAATAATATGTATATAGAATAACTTAGCTTTAGTTTAGTGCAGCATTGGCTGCACGATAAAGGTAGCGATAATTGTGGCAGCGTATGTTATCGACGCATGTATTTAAGATAGCGTCGTTAATAAAATGAAATATGTTCTCTACGATAGAAAAAATAAAATGGGTTGAAATTAATTATTTTTATTTATAAAATATATATATCATCGGGCACATTATTGTATATAAAAAAAATGTCTAGCTTGAAAATTCATGTTTTTAATAGCGTTTAAAAGTTACTAAAAAAAATTGTTCCTAAAATTATTTATAAATCAAAATTTTACCTGTAAAAGTGTGATGCGCTTTAAAAAACACAACGTTAACCGGCTACCAGGTGCCCTAATCCTTTTGGAAAGGCAAATGGAAGAAAATTAAAGAACCAGCTTTTCTATAAATCTCGTTCTTCCAACGTTGTTGGCTCTTGTACTAAGGTGTCGCAAAAAAGTCTAGTTACATTAACTACACATTTTTGTCTTTCGTTATCCTGAAACCTCTTCGTTTTATGAGCAAAAAGTATCCTAAATGTAACCTTGTAATATTAGTTATCGCTGTGTCAAGTTTCGTTAAAATTGGTTCAGTACTTTCAGCACGATGTGTGTTCTCAGGGACAGACAGACAGACAGACAAAAATTGTAAAAGTATTATTTTTGGCTTCTATATCGATAACAAAGTCAACCCCGATTATAATTTTCAAAAAATATTTAATGTACAGATTTGGCCTTATTACAGTAAGCTGAAGAGTTTGTTTGCTTGAACGCTCTTATCTCAGGAATTACTGCTCCGATTTGAAGAGTGTTAGATAGCTCATTTATATAATATATAGCATCAAGCTAAGACCAATGGGGGTAGAGCATCAAAGAAGAAGAATGAACAGAGGTTTTTCTCGGGTTCGGGAGCCAAAAGTAACTATTACACGCGGACGAAGTCGAGGGCAGAAGCTAGTATGTTATATCGATGCATAAACTACTACCTTACAAAATTTCGTGAAAATATGTCTAGTAGTTTTTGCGTAAATTTCTTCTCTTTTATGTTTTCTTAAAAGACAAAAACAGACAACAAATGTGATATATATGTACAACATGACCTAAATTTTATACCGGTGTATAAGCTACTACCATACCAAATTTCGTCAAAATCCGTCCAGTAGTTTTTCGTGAACCTGTACAAACACAACAGAAGACAGACAACCGACAGACAGACAAAAATTTTAAAAAACAAAATGTGTTCTGTCTTTGATTGTAAACCCTCCCAGAGTATTTATTCTTTAAAATATTTAATGTACAGATTTCGTCCCGTTAGCCTTTTATTATATGTATAGATAAGATATATTTTACTTGGCTGCAGGATCCTTGTAAACCGGACAAGACAGTGTTCATAGTTCTTTGAAACGGGGCGGGAGCATTCGTAAGACCAACAGGCATTCTATTAAACTCGAAATGGCTCTGTGGTACACTAAAAGCTGTTTTAGGCGTGTCCGTGGGGCTCATATTTATCCGAAGTAAACCGGATGCTAAATCTAAATTCTCTCTATTAGCTTTGTCCTAATTGGTCCCCAGTATTTCACTAATTTGGGGAATTGGGTAACTCACTCCAACAGTTATGTCATTGAGTTTTCTGTAGTCAATTGCGATTCTCCATTTTCGTTTCCCGGATGAATTTCATGTTGAATAACGTCTGTAGACGTTAGTTCATCATCGGGTAAGTGAAATATATCGGCATATTGATCACAAATTTCTCGTAAGTTATCTATTTCTTCGGAATTTAAATGTGATGTTTGTATAAGTTGAAATAGTTGTTAGCTTCTTTCAATACTATTATTTCTTATGTGATTTTGTTTCTTATTTAACTCGGTATAGTCGATTAGTGCTAAAGGCAATAAAAGGTGAGCATTTATATGTATGAGCTCATCTGATAGGTATTTTTTTCGCGAAGTTATTCCTCTGATATGATCAGAGACTTCATTTAGGTATTTTTTGTTTCATCACATTTCTTTATATTAGTTGTCCGCATATGGACATCATTCACTTATCTACTATCTTATTTCTACTTTAATACATACATATAATACATACATAAAATGTTGGGGTGTTGCCTTGATTTAAGATGTGTAACTTTTGATCATCGAGCGTGTCCATTAAATCTTCTCCTCTCTTATCATTACTTTCACTTCCCCACCATACGTTCTAGGCATTGATGTCGCCTCCTATAATTATTTTATCTGTGTTCATTTGTTTTACTATTTCTTTTAGTTCTTTGTTTTTTCCTGGCTTCTGTTATTACTACTTCCTTGGTTGCTAACTGGCTTCTCTGCAGGTTTTTTTGATAAAATTTGAGATTTAAGGTGTTTGTATTTGTATTTGTGTTATTTTCGGGTTTGTTCTCCGTGACAATTTTAACAATTGTATTTACTCTAGATCGCGCTATTTGATCCCACTTCTGTTTTATTAGGGCATTCGTTGTTAAAAGCGTTATGATTAGTGTGCACCATTTTCACATGACTACAATTTATGAACATGGGTGTCTCCTAGTTCTTCCACGATTCGCATTGTGTTTTGTGGTGTTTTCCATCGTAATGACTGCATGCGTCCACTTCTGTCTTGCATGTTTTCCGGCCATGCCCGTAGCCTAGGGCAGCGGGTACATTGGATTATCGGGGATTGATCGTATACATGTATTCTCTGCAAGTACACATATATTTTGCTTATTTATGTTACTCTGTTCCAAATTTGTGGTGAGACCTGTAAAACTACGTGATTAATATGTTCGTTCCATGATCGCCTTGTATATTTGACGATTGCCCTGTACTCAGTTTGAGGTATATATTTCAGTATGTTTGTTTTGGATTTCTAATGCTGTCAATATGTCTTCGTCGGTGTTTATTGATAGAAGAACGTCTTTTAGTATGATTTATGGATCTTTATTTATTCCTTGGTTCACTTCTAGAGCTGGGTTTACTTGTTTTATTCGGTTCGCTACTTGCATCACTTCTTCTTTTGTTTGGCAACCTAGTACTATTTTTTGGTCTTTAATTTTTCTGATTTTGTCTATTCTGAGCCCTGTTTTCTTTGTGTTTATGGCTTTTTTTTATCTTATCCATTATATCACCGCTGGTGTCTTCTTCTTCCTTCGAGGAGATTATTATTGAATGAGGTGGGCTGGAGTTTATTTGTTTTATCGGCTTTTGTTACTGTTTGTGCTCTTGTGTCCGTTTGCATGGCTGTTTCTCTTGTGTTCCAGTAACTGTGCTGTTTTTTTATTTTGTTGTTTCCCATGGCGTTCGAAGTCTACCAGCTTTTGGTGGATGGGTTTTGTTACTATTTGTGCTCTTGTTGTCCGTTTGCATGGCTGTTTCTCTTGTGCTCCAGTGACTGCTATTTTTTTATTTTGTTGTTCCATGGCGTTCGAAGTCTCTTCTTTGGCTACAGTTATTTCGGCGTCTATTATTTCCTTTTTGAAGTTTTGCATGGTCACACCTCTGGGATTATGCTGTAGATGTTGTCTCTTTTGCTATTGTGTTTGCGAGGATACTCATCATGCCTTTTAATATTTCCTCTGATGCATTTACTATTACTTTTTTGCTTGTCGTAGTGACGCTTTAGCCATCGGTGACGGCGGCACCTATTATACATTTAGCTAGTTCTGTAATGGTGTTTATTATGAAGGATATTGTAACGTCTTCAACTAACGCCGGCAATGGGAGGTGTAGGCTCTTTCCTGGTTTTGGAGGTCGTTTCTGATTTTACTGTATCTGTTATTGGTGATCTGATCATTTGGGGTGATTTTTATATTTATATTTTATATTTAAAAATATATTATTCCGGAACAATTTCCTGTAGGCGGTTCTAAGTTAGTGACTCCGCCTGTTCCACTGGTCCAACTGATTATGAAAGTAAGTTTTGTAATTCTTCTACTGTATAAACGGTAAGTAGTAGGTTCAAATCCGAGATGTTTGTTTTAACTTTTTGTGTCTTTTAAATTGTTATGATATTATTATTGTATTTTAGTGTTTTGACGATTTTATGAAAATTTAATTGTTTTGTAATTTTTTAATTCAGTCGGGTCTTTACTATCTTTGTTACTAGGAGAAAATGGAAGAAAACTGAAGGATTTTTTCAGATATGTAATTTATTCTACAAGATATTCAATGTTTTCAGACCGATACCTATATTCGTACGGCCCTCGATAAAGGTGGGCTTATACACACCGCTTAGCTGAAACTCGTTTTGTGTTCGAAGGGCTATTTAATTATTACTGAGACACGGACACTCAGAAGGTAGGCGCGTATGTGGTATCTACGGACTCGTGGCGTCGAGCCGGATCTGAAGAAATGATAAACGGAAACAAGATGGTGGAAAAATTTTCGAAGGTGGAAGAAAAACTGTTATTTTAATTAATTTTATCAAGTAATCTGTGTTTTTTTGTTTCAAGTAGACCGCCGGACTGGGTGAACGGCACGGGGCAAGTGGAGGAGATCGGAATCTATATGATCACGACCTAAACTGACAGAGGGTAGGTAGAAACGAACGTTTTTGACGAAAAAGTGGTTCTAAACATAGTTAATTTTATTTCTCGAAGGTGGTAGACCAGGAGACGAAACCTGGTACGAGGATTCGTAGACGGGATCGGTCCCTATCTGACGATGTCGGAAACGACTAGAAATTTAGCGAATTGGACAGAGTTATGGTGTTCAGAATGACAATTTTATAGCAAATGTGCAGTTTTTCGACAAAATTCGAAATTTTTTTTCTCGAAAAACTGCAAATTTGCTACGTTAAGCACTGTTAAATTTATTCTGCTATTATTTTTTACTTTTACTATACAATTGGATACGAGAATTGAGTCAGAAATGTGTTGGTAAAATATTATTCCTTCTTTTATTTGAGGATTTTTGACATAGCATTCGGTAACCGTTTCTGTTCGAGGCACGATAGTATAAAAGGGTTCATCGAAGGATAATTTAAT
>AP028452.1:3887351-4094274 GCA_036509395.1 Antheraea yamamai | reverse complement strand
GCCGGATCTGAAGAAATGATAAACGGAAACAAGGTGGTGGAAAAATTTTCGAAGGTGGAGGAAAAATTGTTATTTTAATTAATTTTATCAAGTAATCTGTGTTTTTCTGTTTCAAGTAGACCGCCGGACCGGGTGAACGGCACGGGGCAGGTGGAGGAGATCGGAATCTATATGATCATGACCTAAACTGACAGGGGGTAGGTAGAAGAAACGAACGTTTTTGACGAAAAAGTGGTTCTAAACATAGTTAATTTTATTTCTCGAATGTGGTTGACCAGGAGACGAAACCTGGTACGAGGATTCGTAGACGGGATCGGTCCCTATCTGACGATGTCGGAAACTACTAGAAATTTAGCGAATTGGACAGAGTTATGGTGTTCAGAATGACAATTTTATAGCAAATTTGCAGTTTTTCGAGAAAATTCGAAATTTTTTTCTCGAAAAACTGCAAATTTGCTACGTTAAGCACTGTTAAATTTATTCTGCTATTATTTTTTACTTTTACTATACAATTGGATAAGAGAATTGAGTCAGAAATGTGTTGGTAAAATATTATTCCTTCTTTTATTTGAGGATTTTTGACATAGCATTCGGTAACCGTTTCTGTTCGAGGCACAATAGTATAAAAGGGTTCATCGAAGGATAATTTAATATTATTATTTTCTAAGGAATCTGAGTTATAATTAATACGACAGCCATGTTGTATAACAAGATCGTTTCCTATTATACCATCGTAAGGTAAGTTAATATTCTCGAAAACATGGAATGGATGAACAGTTCTATATCTTGAGTAAATTTTAATCGTAGATTAAAGTCACCCAGGGCCGGATTTAAATTTGTGCCGCCCTGGGGCACTGAAGAAAATGCCGCACTATGACTTAAATTTTATTTTAATGGTTTTGATATCTTATTTTTTAAGAATTAGAATAACTAATTGATTGCAGGAAATTTATTATGTATTATATATTATTTATTATACATTATGTTTTATTTATATTTATTCTTTATGTACTCATATATTATATGTTATTTATTATATACTATAGTAATATAAAAAAAAAATTATTTTTCTTAGAATTATAAATTTTGCACTAAGAACGACTTATATTAGTATTGCATTATTTTTTTTCACAGGCAAACTCGCTTAACTTTTTGAATTGCAAACTGGTCGATTAAATCTTCACAATCTAAAGGTTGAAGCACATCTGATTCTATGCATAGAATAGCTAAGCTATTGAGTCTATTTGCAGCCATTGTAGAACGTAAGTAATTTTTAACTCGTTTTAAACAAGAAAATGATCGTTCTGCGCTACAGTTTGTTACGGCTAAAGTTATAAATATTCGTTAAGTGATTTCTACGTTTGGAAACTCAGTGTAAAGGTCGTTTGAATGCAGAAGTTTCAGAAGATCAGAAGGTGAATTTTTTTCCATCTTTTTTTCGGTGCAATGAGCATGGAAGTGCACAAATTCGTCTTCTAGTGAGGACTCAAGATCTGAACAATATATTTCTCTTAAACGTTTAGCTCGTTTACGAATTTCCCTATTATCTAAAACACCAAATTCAATGATAACCGAGAATTTTTCTTGAATCTTTTCATATGCTGTACATCTTTTACGCAATTCAGATCCCAGATTGTCAAGAATGACATTAAAAGTATTAACTCTAAACTGGTCTCGACCTGACAGCTGCACATCTCCATCTCGTGTTTCATCAGCATCTAATTTTCTCTTTCTTTGTCTGGAAACTGTTGTTTTATAATCTTGAATTTCTGAAATTTTTAAAGCACTTTTTTCATAGATTTCAAATTCATTTCGCGTATCAGCAACGACTTTGATCAAAGTATGATAATCATCGATTACATCAGCGATGCTACAATCAATTTTTTGCAATCTTTGGCTTACAGCATTAAATCTGTAAATAAATGCTGTTTCAAGTCGCTCCAACTGAATTCGAATACCTTTAGCTTCTTGCCGTGTAATTGCATTTTCTTCGATATCTTCTTCAAGAATAATCAAAGTTTCAATTATTTCAACAAAATGTTGATTAAGTGCTTGAACCGCTTCATAACGAGCTGACCATCTGGTTGCAGATAAAGATTTTAACGCAATTCTTTTTTCAGTATGAGACTGCAAAACTTCCCAGCGATGCGTCGATGCTGTAAAGAAGTTGTATAAAGTTTGTACTGTATTAAAGAATGACGCAGCTTCTGGGGCGCATTCTACTGCGTGAACTCCAACTAAATTCATAGAATGAGCAGCACAAGGAGCATGTTCTGCAAGATGATTAATTTCATGAATTCTTGTCTGTAAGGCCGAATAAATCCCTGATACATTATTCGCGTTATCATATGACTGACTTCGACAATCTGCGAGATCAAGATCAAAAAACTCAAGAACAGATAATACAGCAACTAGCAAATCTTCCGCTTTATGTCCAGAGTTCTCAATAAACATGAGAAAACGTTCAACAGGGGTTCCATCTTTTTTCACATATCTGATAACAAAAGAAAGTTGGTCGACGTGAGATATGTCAGGTGTGGAATCTACTATAATTGCGTAATATTTCGCTGATTTGACTTCTTGAACAATGATAGCGGATACCTTTTGTGCTAAAAGCTGGATAAATTCTTCATAGACAGTTTTGGATAAGTAACTTGTACTGCCAGATCCTTTATTTCCAAATTTTCTAATATGTTCTTCGAGAAATGGGTCAAAAGAAGAAAGAAATTCCATCAGCATCAAAAAGTCGGCATTGTTTGGTGAGCCAAATTTCTCATTACTACCTCGGAATGGAAGTCCTCGAAATGCTAGGGCTTTAGTGGCAGCCACTATTCTTCTTAAAACATTTCTCCAACACGAGATTTCTATCTCTGTTTGAATAACTAAGTCATGGTCTATTCTATTCTTAGTATCTGACCTTTCCTTAAGTGTTAACATGCATTTTTTTATGATTTTTAGAGTTTTCATGCTGATTAACACGAACGCCTGCATGTTTCCATAAGCCATATTCAAAAATTAATTTCAGATTTATGCTCAACAAAATTGAAAGTCTTTGCAGGTTAGATTCATCTAAATGTCAAATATAAAAGGAACTATATTGCAGAAACCTAGTTACATTTGTATACTGACTGTAGGTGGCAGCATGTGTAGTTGACAGTTGATTTGATTCAAAAATATAAAATTGTTCTCTTAAATTAAAATTAATTAGTGTTATTGGATAATTCTCCAATTTTATAAAAAATCATTAATCAATGAAAGTTTCTGTTATCAAAAAAACATACATAAATTGAAAATATTTTTAATTCTTAATTCAGAAAATAAAAATATCAACTTTAATTTTTTCAAACCTTTATGGAAATAAATTAATTAAACTATTTGAATAGTTTTTACTTAAATTTTCTATATTATAATATACAAAATTTTAATTTGATACATAATACTTAAATTATATTTCTTGAAAGATAAAATGTTTATTTAAAAGAATTAGTTAATTATATATTGTACAGAAAATTTATTCTCACTCTCCAAATTTTGCCGCCCTAGAAAATTTGCCGCCCTGGGCACTAGCCCCGGCTGCCCCTAGTGTAAATCCACCACTGAAGTCACCTAAACTTTTTATTGAATTAACGTCTTTGGAATACTGGATGCTGGATCTGCTAAAAGACCAGCATAATTTAAATACTAGAAACAGCAACAAATTGGTCATTCTATGCTTCAGGCTCACTAAGTCCAAAAACAGTTTTTTAGGTAATAGTGTTAGATTTTATAACAAAGTGCCAAAACACATTACCGATTTGCCGGATAGTGAGTTCAAGAACCATGTCAAGCGGGTTTTAATATCTAAAGGCCATTATAGGGTAGAGCAATATGTGAACGATTGTGACGTCTGGAAATGACACCCCTCTCTGTGCATCCACTAATAACGAATGTAAATATTTATGTTATTGTAAAAATATATAACATGAAAAGATAAACCAGATCGCGTTTCTTGCCGGTTCTTCTCGATGACTGGGTTGTTTTCTGAAACGGTGGTAACTTTGACGTTCAGAAGCGCCTTCTCAGGGCCTAAATTGAATAAAGGATATTTTGATTTGAATCGATGCCTTTTACTTTGATTTCGAAATCAAGTTGTGTAGGATTAGTTATGGAGTTTTTTTTAGAACACAAAGAGATGCTCCGGAATTTATAACAAAGGTAAGTGGATTATTATTTACAGTTATCGTGTGTTTGGGGCTGATTACCCTGTCTATTGGTCTGTTTAGAATGACCGTGTGCTTGGGGCTGGTTACCCTGTCCGTTGGTCCTGGATTTAGGATAAGTATTGACTTTGATGGAAGAATTCTGACACATGCGATACTTATACGGGGCAGCAACTAGTTTAAACGTTCTGTAGTGTCGTCTACTTCATCTTTATTTACAGCTCCGTCATTTTCCGTATAATTTACGCGGGGACTTGTGATAATTCAGTCTAGAAGGTGATTGATACGGAGTAAACGGTTGCGGACCGTTTTGATATTTTTTTTATTGTTATATTCGCGAAGTCGACAGTTCCTTAAAGCATGTCCAACTTTCTTACAATATCTACAATACGGTTGCTCTTTTGAGGAGGATGAGGCATGTTGGTTGTTATTATAGTAGATTGGTTTTGGTTGGGATTTAACATTAAAATCATTTCTTCTGGGAATTTGTTCAACAGGTTTGTAAGCCTTTCGGGCTTACGCGCGAAAACAATTAGCGGTAGCAAGTTCAACGGCACAGATATATCGTCGCACTGAGCGACGGCGGACCGACGGCTGCCTCCCTGCTTCGTGCGCGCTCCTCCTCCCTCCAATGTATTGAAACGCGTGCACGCACAGTGTACGCTGCACGCCACAGGTTTTTGTTTAAAATTGTCACGATATGAGAATTGTTGAATTTTCTCTTCAGATATAGCACTATTAATAGCGTCATTGAGTTTCTTTGGATTCTTACATCTTACAAGGTTAGATATTCTGGGATGCAACCCCAGTGTGAATGTACGGAGAGGAAGCTCTTCCATGGCTGCTAGCCTACCCACTAACTCTGATTTCATGGTGTTGGAGACCGTGACTTCGGTTAGTAATTTCTGTAAGCAAGTTTCGACTCTAAGGGAAATTTGACTCACGGTTTCCTACTTTCCTTGTTTACAGTCTTGTAATTCTGTGAGAAACTGGACGTAATGTTTACACTCACCGAATTGGGTTTTGAGAAACTCTTTTAAGCACGCCCAATTCTCAAAATCTTTTATAGAGCAAGCCGATTCAGCTTTACCCTCTGACTGACTGAGGATGTATTTTATAATTAGGGCCCCTTGTGACGTGGACGTTAATGAAATTGCGCTATCACAGTTTCTCAAAAAGGCGGTGAGTTTATCTCCGTCGCCATTAAAGGGTTTTATAAATTTTAATGATATATTGAACAATATCTCTTCATCTACTTTAACTTATTTCCGGGATACAGCTGGTTTCGTCATTTTAAAAGATGAAAAAACCGGCACAATCTAAATACTAGAAACTGTGACAAACTGGTTGTCTCATGTTTTAGACTTAGTAAAACCAGTAATAGTTTTTTGGGAAATGGGGTTAGATTTTACAACAAAGTCCCAAAGGATATTACCGATTTGCCGGATTGCGAATTTAAGCGCCATGTCAAGCTGGTTTCGGTGTCAAAAGGCTATTATAGAGTGGATCAATATGTGAACGATGGTGATGTCTGGAATTGACTCATCCCTGTTCATCCATTAATAACGTTTGTGACATGTACCTAATATATTCTAAATATTATGTATATTTATTAAAAAGATAAACCAGATCGAGTTTCTTGCCGGTTCTTCTCGACGACTGGGTTGTTTTCCGAACCGGTGGTAGTTTAGACGTTCATAAGTGCCTTCTTAGGGCCTGTTGAAATTTATATCAAAATAATCAACATTAAATACTGCTACCGACATCTGTTGTCACTAATGTGAAACTAACCTATATTAGTTTTTGTATATTTTATCTGCCGTGATGTGATCATTATAGAAAATGCCAAACAAACAGAAAATGTAGTCCAGATTGAGGAAACTGAACAATCACAATCCATTGAGGATTCAGTGGGAGACACATCGTATGAATCAGGAAGTGAAATTTTTCATGATGATGACGATGAGACTTATGTACCAGATGATTCTTCTGATGACAGTGTTGTGAGTGTTAAAAGAACTGGTTCCTCTAGGCAAAGAAAGAAGCCGGGCAGGTATGGTCATTCTAATATGTGTTTAGAAAGTAGTGTTATTCAAAATGTTTGTGAACTTTCACTTGATGAGGCTCTAAAAGGACCAGATAGGGAACAGTGGTTAGAGGCAATAAGGGACGAATTACAGTGTTTTGATGATAATGATGCTTGGGAACTTACTGATGCACCGAAAGACAGTACTATAGTTAAATGTAGATGGGATTTGTGTAAGAAATATGATAGTGAAAGTAAGATTAGGTTCCGTGCCAGACTTGTAGCTAAAGGTTTTACCAGAAACAAGGAGTAGATTATACGGAAACCTTCTCGCCTGTTGTTAGACATACAACATTACGACTTTTGTTTTCACTATCAGTCCAATTAGATCTTGATGTTACACATTTAGGCGTAAAAACTGCTTTTTTAAATGGTAACTTAGAGGAGACTATATACATGCAAAAACCTGAATGTTTTAATTCCCCAGATAACTCTAAGAAAGTGTTAAAACTTAATAAAGCCATCTATGGCTTAAAACAGGCGTCCAGGGCCTGGAACAAAAAGGTAGATAGTTGTTTAATTGCAAATGGTTATAAGAAATCAAAATTAGAACATTGTATGTATACAAAGAAAATTGAAAATATGGTAACTATAGTGGCCCTCTATGTCGATGATTATTTTATTTTCTCCAATAATAAAAGGGAAACTAATAGCCTGAAGGAAATATTGTCAAATAAATTTAAAATTAAGGATTTAGGGCAAGTAAAACAGTGTCTTGGGATGAATGTTAAATTTGATAAAAAGGAAGGGTCTGTTACTTTAAATCAAGAAAGTTATATTGAGAGTTTAGAAAAAATTCAAATGGCAGACTGTAAGACTGTTGAAACTCCAATGGAGACTAAGTTAAATGTAAACACTGGTCAAAATGTAACCAAACAAGTCCCCTATCAGCAGCTTATGGGTAGCCTAATGTACCTGTCGGTTTTAACGAGACCAGATATAACTTACTCTGTAAGCTAGTTAAGCCAGTTTAATATTAATCATACTGATGAGCATTGGCATTATGCCAAGAGGATTTTAAAATATTTAAAAAGGACTAAATCATTTGGTATTAAATATTGTAAGAATGGAAATAAAGAAATTAAAGCTTTTGCTGATGCTGATTGGGCAAACAATACATATGATAGACGGTCATATACTGGTTATTGTTTTTTGTTATCCAATGGAGTAATATCCTGGGAGTGTAAGAAACAAAAAACAATAGCTCTTTCAAGCTGTGAAGCTGAATACATGAGTATTTCAGAAGCATGTAAAGAAGCCATATATTTAAGAACTTTGCAGTTTGAAATCACAAATAAAGTGTATACTTTAAGTTTGTTTAATGACAATCAGAGTGCACAGAAGTTGTCGATGAATCCAGTGTTTCACAAAAAATCTAAGTACATAGATGTGAAATATCATTTTGCCAGAGAGTGTGTTTCAAATAATATAGTAAAATTATATTATTTATCAACTGCTGACATGCCCGCTGACTTGTGTACTAAAAGTTTGTGTGCTAAGAAACATTATGCCTTTATGGAGTTGTTAGGATTGGTGATTGTTGTATTTATATTAAAAGAAATAAAACTTGTAATTACACGACGTGACTTTATTGAGAGATCATAGACAACAACCCAAAAATGTATTACCACAGACAGTATATAATATATAGGGATGGGGATACAAAAATAGTGTTGTGCCAACCGATAAAGAAGGGATTATAGTACATTATGGTACAAGTGTGTAATGTTGGTGATTACCGCTGAGGCGCCATTGAGACCCGAGCCGTTAGGTGAGGGTCTTAAGAGAGCCGAGGACGGTAATCACCAATACACACGTGTATCATACGACGTTTTTCAACACACTTGTGAAGAAAATAATAATAAAAAATCATTTTATTTAGTACATAAAAAGTTTATTTAGAGAAACAATTAGTAAATGTGCAGTTAGTAAAATTATAATTAACTGTTTTTGATGGCATGGCGGTTTTATCAGATAGATTATTTATTGAAATACTTTCATGTTCTATTGTTATTTGAGATGGTTCATTATTCGTGTAGGTAGGTGAAATCCAATCATTGGATGTACTTGGCGTTTCGCCAGTAGGATGTGCCTCAGAATCAAGTCTAATTCTTTTAGTGATTTTTGCACAAATTTCCTTCTTGATTTGTATGGAATCTTCATCGTATGATTCTGCTACATTGCTAGATCGCCACCCACCATGACGCTTCAAAGTCATTATATCAGCTCCTGAATTAGCCAGCAATGTCGCTGAAGTTCTTTTGAAACTATGTCCAGTATAGCTCTCAGCATCTGCTAAACCTAAAAACTTAGCGATTTCTTTAGGCATAGAACCAAATTTGTTTATACCTATTGGCTGACAGGTACATTTACCATTCTGGTAATTTAGAAAGAAACGGTCATTTTTTGTTTTTGGTGAACGCAAACTTTCATACTTCTTAACAATTCTATAGAATGGACCGTGTATGATGAATGACCTCGGTATTTTATTTTTGTGATAGGTATCTTCACTAAAAGCATCTGGGCATGGTGCTCTATGTCTTTTACAGTTATATTTGTTAATTCTTGTATCCTACATGCACCAGTTACACCAAATATTAAAGCAACCTGAAAAAAAGAAACAATAATTAAGTTCAACACACAACACAGGCTAAAGTCGCGTAGATATTTAAAATTAATTTAACTAACCTTAGTAGCCAGATATTGGTTATCTGGAGCATCTTTTATAAATTTTTCAACGTCGTCAGACGATAAAACCTTTGATTTCTTATTTCTTGTTTCTAAATCCATCGGATAGTCTCTTTAGATAAGCTGACAAACTAGAATACGTTTTTAAGTCCACTCCATTCTTTGTTCGGACTGTACTTTTTAACATTGAGTATATACACCACCGAGAGCTAGGTTTGTACTTAGAAGATAATTCTTTAAAGTACGCCATGAACACATTTTCTGAAAAAGACTGCGTTATTTTGCCATTGTATGAAATTTTTGTACGCTAATAGATATTTTTCCTTGGAGTTTTCAGGTAGTAAACTTTCCATAACGTTAAGGGCTTCACATCTTATATCGGGCGGTGTACAACATAAATCATTTTCTTCATAACTAGTACTTGTAGACATTTTAATTAATAAATAACTATAATTTCAACAGTGAAAACGAGTTGTGAATTTTTTTTCGCTATGGCGGGAAAAATTAATCAGTTTGCGCGCGCATCTAACAATGGCCATCGGCCATAGACTAAAGGAATGAGGTTTCTTTTTTTTTGGCTTTCCGCAGATAGCGTTTTAGCCACGTATAAAATGGGGAATTTAAAGTTTTCTTTATTACAGAGAAAACAAAAGTTATATTTGAGTGAAAGTTTTATTTATTAAACACGTACAAGTTGAAATTATCTATTTAAATAAGAAGTTATATGAAATGAGCAAGCAATAGATACATTAATTTATTTGTTCTATTGATCATTATCTTTTTTGTATCGAAACTTTTTAAAGAACAAAGCAACTCGACCAATAAAATAAAAAAAAAACTCTATAACTCACTTGTGAATAATAGCAATGAAAAAGTCACAGTTTGATTACAGGTGTCACTTTTTTTTTTTTATATCATAGGAGGCAAACGGACATGTGGGTCACCTGATGTTAAGTGATCACCACCGTCCATAGACACTTGCAACAGCAGGGGAGTCGCAAGTGCGTTGCCAACCTGTCACAGCAGGGGAGTCGCAAGTGCGTTGCCAACCTGTCATTATGTGCCTAATTGCGGTGATATTAGAGCCACTTTATGAGCAAGTGTGTTGAAAAATGTATTATTACAATACTCTTACCAAATTGAAACCCTTCTTTTACATTATGAAATAATTACTACTTTTTGCTAAGTTTAACAACAAGACATTACATATTTAGGTTGACACAAACCCAACTTATTTCTCAAATATTGAAATTTATCTCGTGGCATTGCTTTAGTAAATATATCAGCATATTGTTCGTTTGTACATACATACTTTAAATCTATCTCTCTATTAGCAAATTTCTCTTTAACAAAATTATATTTAACTTCTATATGCTTACAACGTTTGTGATAGTCTACATTTTTAATTAAAGAAATTGCACTTTGATTGTCTATATGTACTGTCACTGATTCTTGATTAAATGCACCAATGTCTATTAACAATTGTTTTAACCACATCGCCTCTTTGGTTGCTGCACAAGCTGCCATAAACTCAGCCTCCGTGGTGGATAAAGCAACACTCTGTTGATGTTGCGTTGCCCATGTGATTGCAGCTCCATTCTTTATGAAGGTATATCCTGTCAGAGACCGCCGAGTACTTGTGTCCTTGGCATAGTCTGCATCACTGTATCCTTCTAGTTTATTATTCTGTGATGACATATAATGCAATACATACCTTTTTGTTTCTTTTAGGTACTTCATGATCTTCTCGACTACATTCCAATGTGTATGATCATAACTGTTAAGGTATCTACTCACCAGACTGATTCCATATACAATATCGGGTCTGCTTACTATAGCCAGGTGCATTAGTGAGCCAACCACTTCTCTGTATGGAATGCTCTTGTCTGGTCCCACCAGACTTTTCTCCAGTGTAGTATGAGGGTCTACTGGAATTGCATTACTATTGGCATTCTGCATATTAAATTTACACAATAATTTTTCAATGTAGTTTGTTTGGTGAATGAAAATAGATCCTTTGGATCTCTCTATCTGTAGACCAACAAAGTTCTTAGGTTCACAGTGTTTTATTTCAAAATTCTTACTAAGCTCAGACAAAACAATATCCAATGAAAATTTTGAGCTAGTAAGGATAAGCCCATCATCGACATATAGCAATAGGTATACTCTATTATTGTTTACATTTCCAATATAAACACATTTATCAGCATGGCTACTTTTAACACCAAACTTCTTAAGTAAACTATAAAATTTCAAATTCCAGCACCTAGGGGCTTGCTTGAGACCATAAAGAGAACGGTTAAGTTTACATACCTGGTTAGGTAATACTTCCATACCTTCTGGTGGTGTCATAAATATATCTTCCTTTATGTCTCCATATAAGAATGCTGTTTTGATGTCAAACTGGACCATTTCATAGTTATATTGAGCAGCCTCTCAAAGCAAAACCTTAACAGAGTCATACGTTGGTCATATTGTTGGTGCGAAAGTTTCTGAGTAGTCCACACCCTGTGTCTGTGCATAGCCTTTGGCACATAATCTTGATTTGTGTAGCAGGCCAGATGGTAGGTCATTTAATTTAAAAACCCATTTGCAGCCAATTACCCGCATTCCTGGTGATTTATTCACTAATTTCCAAGTCATATTCTTTGAGTGTGCCAGCGGCTCATCATTGATGGACTGCTTCCATTTTGCTGCATTGACATTATCTGTAGAAACTGCTTCACTGTATGTCTGAGGGGTATCCTGCTCATCTGAAACATTTTCCTTGCAAAAGTAAGTTTCATTTTCTTTTTTTATTTTATTTCTGGATCTTGTTGTTATAGTACTCCTCATTATCTCTGATGTGTCTATTGAATTATCTGGTTCACATAAGGATCCCTCATCAGAGTGATAAGAAACATCAGTAGAATCATTTTGTTCAGATGATTCTAACATAGATTCACTATTGATGGATTCATTTTGATTTTCTGAAAAGGATTCTGAGAGAGGTAGTTTAGTAAACTTTGTAACCACTGAATTTTCTAAGAATATTGCATCTCTACTCATTAACACTTGCCGTGTTGCTGGATCAAAAAACCTGGACACCGGTAGTAATGTATGCTGGTGTTGAGACTGCTTCAGCCCAATACTGCTTCTATAATTTTGCATTTATTAGCATACAACAAGCTCTTTCTAATATTGTTCGATTCATTCTTTCTGCTACTCCGTTCTGCTGTGGTGTGTAAGGTGTGGATGTTTGATGATTAATTCCACTTTTTCTTAAGAACAATTTAAATTCATTGCTAAGATATTCTCTACCATTGTCTGTACGAAGAGTGAGTATTGATGAATTAAGTTGTTTTTCAACTAGTGCTTTAAATTCTTTAAATTTTTCATAAACATCTGATTTATTCTTAATTATATAAATAAATACTTTCCTGGAAAGATCATCTATGAATGTGACAAAATAGCGTGCTCCTCCCAGAGACTGGACATCCATGGGGCCACAGACATCGGAGTGTACAAGTTCTAGCAAGGCTTTTGCTCTGGAACCTTCTGAAGGAAATGGATTTCTTGACTGCTTTCCCTCCAGGCATGAAATGCATACAATTTTGTCATTATTTTCCATTTTTATTCTTGTGCTTTCTGAAAGCTTCTTTAGATCTTCAAAATTCAAGTGTGCCATCCTCTGATGCCATATGAAACCATCATTCACTGTTTCTAATATGTATGCAGAATCACTGTGTGTGTTCAGCCGGTACATATTATTTATTAGTTTTGCATCGGCCACTTGTTGATTGTCCTTGTTGAATATTTTGCAACCATCTTTGTTGAATTGTACTTGGCAATTATTCTTAATTATTTGGCTTACGGAGAGTAGATTCGTGGCCAATTCGGGGACGTACAAAACATTTTTGACTACTATTGTATCTGTTCTATTATTCTTGTTTATAACCTTTAATTTCACTTTTCCGCATGCTTTCACAAGTAGTTTCTTATCATCAGCTACTTTGATAGTATTCACCGGGGGTGGTATGTGATCATAAAGCCAGTCACCGTGCATTGTGAGATGCATTGATGCCCCTGAGTCAACATACCAGCCACTGTCATTACTCTTTGATGCAGAAAATACAGCCACATAGCCTGAGTTATCATCTGCCTTCTTTTCTTTCTTCTTTTTTCTACAATACTTGCTGATCCATATTTGTTACAAACAAAGTATCTCGGACCTTTGTTAGGTTTATTTGATTTGTCTGAAGCTTGTTTGGTATACTGTGGATTATTCTTATTTCTGTTAACATATAAAGCAGCTGATTCGTGTGTTTTGACGTCTTGAAGTAACTTAGTTTTGATTGCATCAGCTGTTATGACCAAACCTGAGCTTTCTAGTGCCATTATCATTGGCTGATACATGTCGGGTAACCCAGCTAGTAATAAGGTTCCCAACCATTCATCGTTAACTATGAAACCAATATTACTTAGTTTATGTGCAGTTGACATAATTTTGTTGACATAGTCTTCAATGTTTTGGCACGTATCTAATGTTGTCGTTATGAGTTCTCGTAACAGACCAAATCGACGAGTCAGTCCTTTGTCATCGAAAGCTTTGGCTAAATTATCCCATACTTCCTTTGTGGTTTTGGATTCCTGTATGTGAACATAGTTTATAGGGTCGACTGATAAAATGATCTTCGCTTTTGCTTTGGTATCATTTTTCTGGTCAATTTCTACGCCCGGTTCACATGTGACACAATGCCATAAGTCCTCCAGCTCGAGGAATGTTTGCATCGCTAATCTCCATGTGGGATAATTGTCTCTTCCGGTCAACCTTTCTATTAATGCCATTGTATTGTTTGAGGACATATTTACTGATGAGGATGCTTTCGATATACACCGGTCACGTTCACGTTATGTCTTTTAGGTTATGTATTGCACGACGCTGCTGAAAACTTTTATTGTTTTTATGTTTATTTGTTGAATTACACTTTGCAATAACTTTGGAAGATTCGGGTGGGTCTGGGCCCATAACCTGTTGTATTTATATTAAAAGAAATAAAACTTGTAATTACACGACGTGACTTTATTGAGAGATCATAGACAACAACCCAAAATTGTATTACCACAGACAGTATATAATATATAGGGATGGGGATACAAAAATAGTGTTGTGCCAACCGATAAAGAAGGGATTAAATTTATTATTACATCAGTGATTGTCTAAAATGTTACCTAATATTTTTTTTTATAAATGTTTATGGTTATGATTATTAGATATAGTGGGAGTGTTGAAATTTATATCTAAATAATCAACATTAAATTCTGCTACTGACATCTGTTGTCACTAATGTGAAACTAACTTATATTAGTTTTTATATATTTTAACTGTAGCATGTTTTTTTTTTTTTTTTTAATAAAGTATTAGACCTGTTCTCACTTGAATCTCAACGTGCTTGTTTTATTAGAGGGCCTAAATTGAATAAAGTATTTTTGATTTGATTTGATTCGAAAAGCATTTACACCGTTTTCAGATATTAAAGTAACTAGTACTTAAAAAATAAATGAATCAGGCTGAGTAAAATAAGTGATCTCGCGTCCAGCTTTGAAGACGTTCAATCGCAAATTGAAATGTTGGATGATACAACTAAATAAATGCAGGAACGCGAAACCACAGAAAATATATGTGTCAATTTAATCGCTCAGGCTCAAACTTTATTAGAGTATTTCCAAAACACAAATAAGGTATCTTACACAAATTTTAAAGACTCTTGGAGTTTCAAGTTCCAGCCTTAAAGATCCCGCCTTTTAGTGGAGAATCATTTAAGTGGCTTTCCTTTCGAGACATATATATTTCCTTACTTCACGACAATGACAATATCGATGACATAGGGAAATTCCATTACCTTAAGTCTTACTTGGAGGGTGCGGGTTCCTGTGTAATTTAGTAATTATGTCGTCAAATAACTACATAATAGCCTGGAACTTATTGTGCGAGCGATATAATAACAAATGTTTGCTAATTAATGCACATATTAAGTGCTTATTTGCCATAGAACCGCTACACACGGCGACAGACTTCGCTATTCGGGATTTAATAGACAGTTTATCGAAAAATCCGAGTGCTTTAAATTCATTAGGAGAACCTACTAACAAATGGGACACAATGATTACATGTATGGCCTCGATAAAGTTAGATACTGTTACGGCAGGAAAATGGGAAGAGTATAGAAATGATAAAGACTCACCTGCTTTGGAAGATTTCTTTTAATTTCTTCGTCAGCGCGCTTCAGTTCTGGAAACCATGAACGCTAGTAGATCTTCAAGGTTTCACGATAAACTACATAGTTTACCCAAAACTAAATAATTTGTTTCATCTTTGGAGGCATCTCTTGATAGGCGTTATGCGATGTGCCAAGAGTGCAGGGGAGGGAGTATGAAATAATGACACGTGTTGTTTTTGTTACATGTTTATTAAAGACTGATGCACTACACACTACGTCGCAAATTACTTTAAGAAGGCCTGACTGAATTTCTGCAAGTGAAGGGTGACCTGATCTGTGCCCTCATAGATGAGGACTTCACGTTTGAATGAGCGGATTTTAGGATCAAAACTTCAGCTTTTTGATTTACCTATCATTTTCCCATGTTCTTGTATGATTCAACCACGAACAGAATTACAATATCAAGAAATGATATTTTCAATGAACAGAAAACAAGACTTTGAGGACCTCATGGATAATACCAAAATGGATATGGGTAATCAAAATTGGGGAAGTGATAAAAGCACACATACTGCCATCGACGATAGTGAAGAAGCTTATGAACTTACACAAGTAATAGATTTAACTAACCTACACCGTTCAAATATAATTTTAAGACCACGGAGAAACAAATTTTTGAGGTAAATTCGATGGAGTTGTATGTACCTGTGACTTTTGATAAAGCGATTAACAGTAAGGAATTTGAGTTCTGGATCGAGGCCATAAATGAAGACTTAGAAGCTCATCATATTAATAACACCTGAAGTTTTGTAGATAATGAAAGTCAGAAAAGTATAACTTCCAAAGAGGTTTTAAAAATTAAAAGAAATCTAGATGGTCAAGTAGAAAGATATAAAGCAAAGCTCGAATGTGCACTCGTGGCTTCAAACAAATTGAAGGCATAGATTATAATGACATTTTTTCACCTACTACGAGATATGTGTCAATAAGAATTATGCCATCTATCCCTGCTGAATATAGGGGAGTTAGATGTCAAGACAGCCTTCTTGTATGGAGAGTTAGAAGAAGATATTTTTATGGAAATTATTGAGTAAAAGCACCAGAAAATAAAATATGTAAATTGAAGAGATCACTGTAAAGCTACAACAAGCTTTTCCTTGTTGGAATCATAAATTGACTATTTTTATATTGTAATTTGGTGTTGCCCAGTCACAAGCATACAATAGTGTATTTGTAAGTAACTTTAATGATATTAAAACATTGATAATTTAGTATGTAGATGATGTTTTAGTTATGTCTCAATCAAATACAATATTAGATCTATACCGTATTCATCGAACGCTGAGACAAAATGTAAACAAACTATTAAAAAGGTTCTTTTCGGGTCACGATTGCTACTAATAAAATGTGAAATAAAAATAATTAGTATTTGCCAGAATGTTCATAAAAAAAAATCAGCACTGTACTGTCAAATGAAAAAATATTGAAATCAATGTACGCAAACTATTAAAATGATTAAAAATGCTTTAAACAATTTTTAAACATATTTCCAGTTTATCGATGTAATCGTTACACGTAAAAGAGCTACAAAACTACTAATTGTCAAACATCGATTACTTTTGAACACTACCAAATTATAATGTACCGTTGACACATACTTTTCACAGTGAGATATCACTTTTTGTGTTTAGTCGGATTATATCCGCCATTTTTATTCCTCTTTATTGTTGATACGGTAGTGCATTGTTTTCACTACATTTTATTAAATATTCTTGTTATTATAGGTTTTTAGTGTGTTTTGATATTGTATCGTAGGAATAGTGTGGTGACGTACCTGCTTTCTAGTCGAGGTGTCGAGCCGCAATATTCTTGATACTGAGTATCCAAGGCGCTGGTTGTTTGTTTCCGTGTACAGCACGATTGCACGATAGGGTTTTTCGCGAATATTTAAATTTTGGGGCTCGTAAAACCGCCAGGAAAAAATCGTGACTTTCGCGTAAGACCACTCACAGGACTGTTGTTATTCGATTTTGCATAATCGACGTGGTGGCGCGGGTGTTCGTGCGCGTGCACCAATGGGCGTGTAGCAAGGTCCGCCAACCACATTCCTTTTACGAACTATGCACAGATTATGCTCCGGTGTTTACCACAGTACAATATATACCGGAGGCAAATGTAAAATCAAAACAATAATAAAATATATAAGAAAGAAAAGAACTATTACTGTTACGGCGGGTACGTAACAGATATATTAAGATTTGTTAGTTGTTTGTTGTTACTGTGTGTTGTTATAGTTTTCTGTTATTATTTACGTTTTCGTGGTTAAAATCATGGATTTACCTGGACCAAGTAACTATTGTACTTTTTTTTTTGTCGAAAAAATACATTCAAAAAATATATCATTGGTTTCTACAGAGAAGGATATTATTGTCTATAAATACGTGGAAGAGAGTTGGCCTAAAGATTTTTACGTGTATAAAAATGGTATGTGTAAAACTGGTGATATAGCAGATACATCGCGAGCTTACGTATACAGATTTACAGAAACAGATACATAAAAAAGAGAACTGGGCTGTCTACAACCACATCTACAACGCTTACCGAGGCACTCTATAGTTGAAAGTTTACATGACTCTGATATGGGTGCAATACGTCGAAAAGAACACATGTTTTAGTTTAATAGTGAACTGCCTACCATTCATAAGGTTCTGGAAGCAGTAAATGCTGATGACATGTTACCTAATTTTAAGAGGAGAACTTTCTTTCGTTATTCTTCAAATTGCAATTTAAATACGTCAAATGTTCTCGCAAAAGTGCAATAATTGACCCGGGAGATATTGTATCGTGGAGAATACAACATTTAAAAACTATTTAAAAGTTAAGGAACGAGGGGAAGAAGATTTATGATTTGGATGAGACATGGCTTCATGAAGGTTAGTTAAATATAAGTTATTCAGTATATTTGCAATGACATTAGTCATTTTAGTGAAAAGAGTAAAGTTATGATATTTATTTTAAATTAAATTGTCTCTCAATATTATCAAATATTAACACTAACATTAATACTATCAATAACAACTATTTATGTAACTACTAATTACTACTGTAATTACTAGGCTCATTGTAGAAATGTTTTTGTGTCAAAAACTCCATATAAACTTAGTATTAGAGTTGATATTTACTATTATGTTTCAAAAAATAAAAACAATATTGTTAGCAGACGACTGTATCAGAATTATCCGTACTATTGACCTGACACGCCATTGGTCGAACTTATAGGCCGATCTCGACGCCATTGGTCGAACTTATCGGCTGATCTCGGCTGATCGTACATTAGTGGAACGCTATAAAAAGGGAGTCGGTCGAGTCATTGGGGAGTAGTCCGGTGAAGCTGTTAAGACCTTGCTAGGTCAATAGCGTAGTCATTTCGAAAAAAAAAAAAAAAAAGTCATTGGGGACATTCTTGCTCGATCGTCTCTCTGGAAGGTTGTAATTGCGTGATTGTGGTTGTATTGCGTGATTGTTGTTGTATTGCGTGAGTTCTTTCCAATTTACATTGTTATTTGTATTTCTCTGGGTTTTTATGATTTATTGTGTTATTTGAGTTATTTAATTGTTTATGTGAGTTTTCGTGTGGAGACATGTAATTGTTATTATTTTTTTCATATAAATCCATTTCTGTTATCTAAAAATATTATTTAATTTATTATACATTTATGAATTTACTTTAATTAATTTTACAATTATTTATATACATTTGTTTCAGGGCACACTCTGAATAAAGTCTGGTAAGATAAATGTAATAAGTCCTCAAAAGAAGCTCACAGTGAAGGTTTACCGACTGGCTTAACAAATTCTGGTGAAAAAGACTGATAATAGCTAATTTAGCTCGTACAAGTTCATGACTTTATTCTCTAAGGTCAAATATATTCATCACCAAGCTTTCTAACATAATTGGATGTCTATGTATAACTATAATGTATGAAAATGCCATATTCATATATACCTATAATTATAGAACGAAACATGGAACGTCATAAAATACAAATTGTCAAAGAATATAAGCTAATGGTTTTTGTTTAGTTTTATTATTTTAGCAGGTTAGACTATTTCCAGGAGAAGTCGGCTTTGGCCCATGAATTTGCTTGAGTCGCTTATGAAACATAGTTTGAATTATGGCATATAATAGTTCTAATAGAACCTATATTGGACGAAGGTTCGTAATTTGGTATTATATCATATACAACAGATGAGAAGGTCTGTGTATTGGGTAAAAAATTAGAGTGAAAATAGTCGGCGAACATGTTACATATGACTTCACCACATGAAGAGGATATTTGTCCGTATTTGAGGACAGATGGATAGGCATTACATTGATTTTTATTCTTAACGTAAGACGAGAACGCTTTGGGTGATTTTGAGATATTATTTTCAATTTGAGTGATATAACTGTCAAACATATCCCTTTCCATACGCTTAGCTCGTTCCCTTAAAATTACAAATGAATTGTGATCAGAAATATTTTTATATTTTTTAAATTTCATGAAAAAATTATTTTTTTCTTTCAAAAGTTTAATGAGAGATGATCTGTACCAGAGTGGATATTTTTTTTTAGGAAATACAACCTTTTTTGGGATAAATTTATCTCGTAAGTTAGATAGAGTGTTGTAGAAAAATGAAATAGCCTGTTCTATAGATTTGGAGATGAATTCTTGATACCAATCAATTAGTTTTAATTCCACTGAAATAGAGTCAAAGTCACCTAAGTTATAAATAAATTTTGTATACGGGCGTAATGGCAAGGAATGAAGTTCCATGAAATTAGCAGTGATAAGTAACGAGTTGTGATGAGGATCTTCTGGAACCAATGGTTCAGTACAATTTGTAATAGAGAGGTCGCTATTCGAGAAAACTAAATCTAAAATACGGTTATTGATGTTAATAACAGAGTTATATTGAAGCAAGTGACATGTGGTGATGTTATCAAAAAGATTTGTTTGCGTAATACCATTAACGTTAGAAGGATAAAAAGATACACCGTCATCTGCCAAGGACCAGGTTAAGTTCGGTAGATTGAAGTCTCCTAAAATTATAAACTTATCAAGAGGATTCTGGAGCACGATGTGGATCAAATTTTCAGAGAAATATGCTTGGTGAGGCGGATGTCCCGCCATCTAGTTTAATAATGATAAGATGTGTCGATACGGGGGGCAACTTTGTCCTTTGACATAAGTACAGCACTCCTCTTCGCGAAACTGTAAAGACACCACCCGCTTGCCATCGCGTGCGCAATAATTACGCACAATAACTGCTACACCGCTATATACCTTGTGTTTAAACCGCTTTTAGTTTTAAGTGTAATAAGGAACTATTGCCGCTTCTTTCACCGCATAATAAACATTACGTTGTATGTGTTACGTGTGTGAGCGTTCTGGTGGCCACCAACACACTGTGAAACTCGTGATTCGTGGACGTGCGAGGACCAGGCAGCCGCATCCAGCAACAGGGTAAGCAAAAGTGCTTTATATACCTCCCGTATCGATCACATATTCTCACATACTCAGAGATAGACAAAGTTAGTCTGACACGCATCCACGTGTTCAGACATAATAAGTTCTCATACCGCACGGTGAGCACGGCTATTTACACGCCTGCCTCACCAATGCTAGTTGAGTTGCCATTGAGTTACCTAAATTTTGGTTACAAATATACACTACACATAGATGTATTTTGTATGTAATTTTAGGTTTCTTATTATGAGAGGTTATAGTCAACCAAAGATCTTCCGCTGAAGAGAACCACTCGGAGCGAAGAGTAGCAGTAAGCTCACGACGGACTGCTATTAAGACTCCACCGCCTAACGACTGATTAGTGTTCAAATAGTTTCGATCTCTCCTCCAAATTATATAGCAATCATCAAACAATTCACTATTAGAAATTGAATCAGTCAACCATGTTTCAGTCAAACATATAACATCGTTATGAGTTTAAACAAATATTTCTAAGAAAAATAGCTATTTTTGTACGAAGTCCACGTACATTTTGATAAAAAATAGTAATCATTTTGGCTGTGAGTATTTCCATAATAACTGATTAGAAATACTGAGTAAGAATAATTGCAAAGTAACAATAATAAAATGAAAAATTAACATTAAAATTAGCACATAAAAACCACAGTACAAGTAAATCGCAAATAATATAGGGTATGACATAAAAAACAATAAAGAGAAACTCTCCGAGCTCAGGTAGCAAGTAAACAAAGGTGAAGGTGACCCCTCATTAAAGCGGTACTCAAACTTTGCCGGCTAGCAACAGTATTTGAACAGATATTAAAATAATAGGCTATGTAAAAATATATAAAAGACGAAATGTAACAAAATAGTTTTAGCTGATTATTTTCGTGAGATCTGCTTCCGATTTGATGGCATATACAGGAGCACTGGAGTTTTTTCGTAAAAAAAATTTACATCCTTTTACCCAAACAAATGCATAACTCCTTTCTTTCGCCAATAATTTGGTTTTGTTGAGAAGGATCTTATTCTGGATAGTCAAGTGATCATTTATGTAAACCCTGTGATCACCCAGAAGTCCAAGGTCCTTAGGAGTAATAGATTTGTGTTTTTTTGCTGCAGCTATGAAGTCATCCTTAAGATACCGGTTATGCATCGAAACGATGATAGATTTATGTTTACTATCATTACGCATCTGTACTCTTGAGACATAATTAATTTGTTCTTTGGATATTTTCATGCCAATGCAATCACTGATTTTAGATATGATTGTGAACAAGTTTTCGGAGTTATTCACAGGAACGCCTTTAATCTCGATGTTGTTCATTCTAGATCTTTGATCACCATCGCGTAGATCTTGTTCAAGTTTACCAACTCGTTGCTGTAAATCAAAAATGTCCTGTTTAGATTTTAATAAATCTTGAACCTCTTTATCTATTTCGGATATTCTTTCATTCAACAGCTTCACTGAATCATGAAGAAACTCCAGTGAGTTTTTGACGTCCGTAATGTCAGCTTTAACTGATTTAAGCTCTTTGATCTCGGATTGAATACTTTTCACATTTTCAAGTAAGTCTGGCAACGAAGCCATTTGCTAGGTATATAGATAGGCTTTTTAATTCACATAAAATGCTGCCTAAATCTGCAGAAGAGGAAGACGTAGATGAAGGATTTTTTTCCTGTGAAGGACTGGCAGTTAAGGCTAACTTACAGGAGCCACACTTCCAGTTGCTCCTTCTACCTTCTCCTAGGCGACGGTATCCACTTTCTGTTATTCCTGCGCAGACAAAATCAAAACAGCCATGACAACCTGAGCACTGAGCACCATCTCTGTGTGACACTTCACATTGTTTACAAGTAAACATATTGATGTGTACAAAAAACTAAATTTAAGTAAAGTATTGAAATATAAAGTTTGGGAAGCACTGAGGTAGAAGTTCTGTATACGTGCGCTCACTTCCAATGCTATAATTGAACTTTTTGGTGAGGATTGTGAATGGTTTCCTTGTTCCTACCTTATTTCCACTTTAATACTGGGTATAGAAACATCGCGAACATATCCATTTGTTTTTAAATAAAATGCTTATACGATATTATACTGTCCTATTTCATAACAATTTCGTATCGCTATTATACGATTGCTCATGGCAAATATTTACCGGGGGTTTTGCTGACGCGCCCTGATCGCGTAACATAGCTTGACTTGGACTTTTTTAACTACTTTTTTATGATTTATATTTTCTTTTTTACTATCTGTATTTTCCTGTAAATTACTATCTGTAACATTATCGTCCAATACATAAGCTGGTTTTAATCTATCTATATTTATGTTCGCTTGTCTGTCTGGCAATTGTATTAAAAATATCTTATCCTTTCTGCTGATGACACGGTAAGGTCCGTCATATGGGCATTGTAACGGTTTCCTTACCCCATCATTTCTTAAAAATACGTAATTACAATTAGATAAATATTTGTATACGAAAATTTTGTGAGCTGGTTTATTTATCCTACTCATTGGTTTATAACTATTTTCTTTTAATTTTTCTACATAAGTTTCAGCACCATTTGTTATTGTAGAGTTGGTGTCATAAAAATCACCAGGTATTCTTATATTTCCACCGTACAACCTGTATCTAATCTAACAGTTGTGCGTAACCCTAACATTACTGTTGGTATTTCGTACACCCAAGATGTGGTATTTAAATGTGCTTTTAAACTCTATTTTAATTGGCGATGGAATCTTTCAATTTTACCGTTCGAACAAGGGTGATATGGGGTAGTTCTAATTTTCTTTATTCCGAATATTATTATTAACTGTTTAAACAAACTGCTTTCAAACTGTCGACCCTGATCACTCGTGAGTCTAACAGGACAACCTAAACGACTAACCCATCCTTCATATAGGGTTTTCGCCACGATTTCTGCTGTAATTACTTTTAACGGAAATACTTCCGGCCAACTAGTATACCTATCAATAATTGTTAAAACATACCTATAACCCTCAGATGTTGTAGGCAAAGGATCTACAATATCTATATGTATGTGTTCGAAACGAGTAGCCGTTTGAAAAATACCTAAATCTGATACTGTATGCTTTTGTATTTTTGCGCGTTGACACTTTATACCGCATTTAGCCCATTTTCCTATGTCCTTGTTTATTTCTGGCCAAAAATATCTATCCTTAATTAACTTTTTACTTGCTAGAATACCGGGATGGCTTAAGTTATGAATAGAATTAAAAATTTCACGTCGAAACTCTCTAGGTAAGTATGGACGTGCCTTATCCGTAGACATTTCGCAAACAACATACTTATCGCACTCGGTAAGCATAACGTGCTTAAACATGAACTTCGAACTGTTATTTGATTCCTTTATTAATTTCGCAAACTGGCCGTCGACTTCCTGCGCAGCTGCTAGTTCTGCGAAATTAATAGTCGTTGGACATGTTATTGTTTCAATTCTGGATAAAGTATCAGCTACTATATTATTTAAACCGTTTATATGCCTAATGTCTGTACTGAATTCGCTTATGAACATGATTTGCCTAGCTCGCTGTGCTGTTTCTGTGTTCGTCCCTATTTTACTAAACGCAAAAGTTAAAGGTTTATGGTCTGTAAAAATGATTAATTGACGACCTTCTATCATATTACAGAAATGAATTATTGCTAAATAAATAGCTAATAGTTCTCTATCGTAAGTACTATACTTTTTCTGAGCTTCTGTTAATTTTCTGGAAAAATACCCTAAAGATTGCCAGCAGTTATCAACCTTTTGATGCAACGCTTCGCCTACCGATGTATTACTGGCGTCGGTCATAAGTGACAATGTTGTGTTTTCTAATGGAAATGCTAACAATGCCGCGTTCTTTAGGTCGGTTTTACATTGCTCAAAATTATGTTCCGCTTGTTCGTTCCAATTAATCTTGGATTTATCTTTACGCTTAGAATTACCTAAATATTTATTTAATTCCGACTGATGTTCTGCAGAATGCGGTATGTGGGACCTATAAAAATTTAACATACCTAAGAATCTACGTAATTCATTAATAGTGTTGGGCTTTGGAAAATCTATAATTGCATTTAATTTGTCTTCCAATGGCCTTAAACCTTTAGTAGATACCTCGAACCCTAAAAAATCTAATTTATTTTGGCCAAAACAACATTTCAAAAAATTTATAGTTATGCCATACTCGTTGAATCGTTCAAAAACTTGATCTAAATGCTGTTTATGCAGATTTTCATTTTGGGATGCTATAATTATGTCATCTAAATAATTAAATAAAAAATCGAATCCTTTTAAAATTGTATGGTGCATAAAACGCTGAAATGTTTGTGCTGTATTACGTAGTCCAAATGGTGTACGAACAAATTCCCATAACCCAAAAGGGGTGATGACAGCCGTTTTTTGTATGTCACAGGTAGCGATCAGGTTTAGTGATCGCGTTTAGTCGTCTGTAGTCACCACAAGGTCTAATACTCCCGTCTTTTTTGGGGACTATATGCAAAGGACTTGTCCAAGGACTACTCGGTCTACAAATGCCTAACTCCTGCATCATTTTAAATTCATTTTTGCTTTTACATACCTGTCGGGTGGCAGCTGTCTGGCTCTCACGTACACTGGGGGTCCTATCGTTTCTATTTGGCGGACAACCCCGTGACTCGGTACTTCCTTATAGAATACCGGCTTTGTTAAATCTGGGAACCTACATAACAAATCATAATACGGACATTTCTCTATAATAGTTTTTACCGTGGGTTCCGTAGAGCTAGAAATATTACCTATAATACTTATATTAGTAGTCTGATCAATCAATCGGCGTCCGCTTAAATCTATTAACAAATTATGACTAGCTAAGAAGTCAGCACCTAATATGGGTTGCTTCACATCCGCTAGTATAAAAATCCAACGAAACGCTCGCCGCAGACTTAAATTTAAAACCATACAATGCATACCACAATTTTTTATCTCTGTACCGTTTGCTGTATATAACTTATATTGTTCGTTTTCGGGAATATTACAATAAGTATTTTTGTACACTGTATGACGCGGTAACACTGATACGTTTTCACCACTGTCCACTAAAAATTGTAATCCCGATTTCCTGTCGATAACGCTTAGACGGTGATTAGTATATATTCGGTCACAGCCTCCTGTCACTGACTGCACCGATTCTAGTTTTCCTTAGTTTTATTCATCTCGTCTTTTTTCCAATTACAAGGCTGGACACATTTGTTTGCCCGTTGCCTGTAACGGAAATGATAAAAACATAGCCAATGCGGATGATTGGGAGTTCGCCCACGAACATGATTCCTTGAATTCGACCGTGATCTATATCTCGGGTTCTTTCTGAACCTCTTTCTTACCGATCTGGTTTCAATTTGTTCTATTCGGTCGCTCAGCTTTTGTATTTGTGCTGTTACATATTCACAGCTCGATGTTCCAGGTTTTTCCTGTATTCTCGAAATATTATGTACAGGCGTTAAGGTTTCCATAATTTTATCCGCGATGGTATTTTATTTTTAGTTATGTATTTATTTTTATTTTTTATTTATTTACTCTGTACTTTATTTTTTTAAATGGTACTCCGTCGCTAAAACTTAACCCGTGAGTCGCTGCGTCCCTACACTCGACAATGCACACTATATGTCGTCGTATTTTAAATATCACGTCGGTGTCACCAATTTAGTGTTTAGTGGGATTTTATGTCTTCTCGTATTCCTGATGTGTGAGTGTAGGGTGGAGAAAATAATACTCCAAAATATACACTAATAATCAGGATTTATTACTCTGGAAAAGTAGACGTGGGTTAGCGATGGAAGCTCTACAACGACTGACTCGAGTGGGGGCTGTGGCTAACTACGTAGTACTTTTCAATACAAAAAACGTTGTCAGCATTACCACTACACAATACACAAGCAAATCCCATTTGCACAGATTGGTCGCAAAAGTCAAAGCTTCTGGATGTACTTCATTTGTTTATAAGCGAAACATTGTCAATAAAAAAAAAATTCATGGTAGACCAAGAATGTTCTCTGGCAGATAGATTACTTACAGACCTCCGCAAGAATGTGCCATGGCTTAACAACTAAACAAGTCAGAAAACTAGCATATCATTATGCTGTTCGTTTTAATCTTACTGTACCATCTTCTTGGGAAAAAAATAATACAGATAGTCTAGATTGGCTTAAGGGTCTCTTAAAAAGGCATAATTCACTGAGCGTAAGAAAACCAGAGAATACTTCACTAGCAAGAACTACGAGCTTTAATGGACACAATGTTCAAAACTTTTTCGATAACTTAGAGAAATGTTACTTAAAGCATAATATCCCTCCAAATATGATATGGAACTTAGATGAAACTGCATGCACGACGGTCACTAATGCACCGAAGATAGTTGCCCAAGCAGGTGTTAAGAGAGTTGGTCAAATCAGCTCAACAGAACTTGGCTCGCTTGTAACTATGCTGGCTTTCGCAAATGCTGCTGGCGGAAGTATTCCTCCTGCTTTTATACTTCCGCGTGTTCATTTTAAGGAACATATGCTTGAAAATGGTCCAACGGGTGCTTTAGGCCTCGCAAACGTGTCTGATTGAATAACCGAAGATTGTTTTTTAAAAGCTTTAAAACATTTATTTCACTTCGTCAAGCCTAGTGCTGAATCACCGGGTTTACTAGTCCTTGACAACCATAATACTCATATAACTATTAATGTAGTGCTGTATGGCCGAGCAAATAACATAATGATACTAACTTTTCCACCTCACTGCAGCCACCGCCTGCAACCTCTCGATGTGACCGTATTCGGACCCTTCAAAGCTTGGCATAGAGCTAGCATGAATGACTGGATGACTTCGAACCCTGGCAAATCTGTCACAATTTATAATGTGGCTCAATTAGCTAAAGATGCGTTCCATGCTGCTTTTAATATGAATAATATAACTTCTGGTATCAAGAGCACCGGGACATGGCCAACGAATAAAGATATTTTCTCAGATGAAGATTTTTTACCTGCTTCGTGACAGACCGACCTCAGTCTCTTAAGACCCCCAGTAGTTCACCTGAAAACTCTGACTAATCTTCCTCAAATGAAGAAGAACTGCTCCGTAGATCTTCTTATCGTATTGATGAACCTGAACTTGATTCAAATGCAAGAACCGTTTCACCTTCCATTTTAAATCAGCCACAAGCTTGGTCCTTTACTTTGAACGAGCCACAACCTGGAACATCTACCACAAAAGAGACACGGCCTGGATCTTCTACTTTGAATGAGCCACAACCTGGACACTCTACTTTAAATGAGTCACAAGCTGGATATTCCCATACTGAAGTCCTTATATCTCCGGAAGCCATTCGACCTATTCCTTATATTTCCTAAAGTCTTACCTCGAAAAGCCACTGGGAATCAACGTAAAGGTAAAACCATAATTATAACTGAAACCCCTGAAAAAGCATTAGAAAATATGATGGATAGCTTAAAAAAAAACACCCAAGACCGAGAAACGAGACTTCAAACATGTGAAACAAATTTTCAAAAGAAATTTAAAAGTTCAGGGGTCAAACAAAACCAAAAGTAACAAGAAGGCTAAAAAGAAGAAAACTGATATTAAAAAGGATACTAAAGTTAGTCATAAGAAAAAGAAGGTTGCACGAAAAATCACAGCAGTAGCAGCACCAGCGATGGGTTGTCAAATGTACATAAATATTCTGACTCAATAGATGACATTTCTGAAAATGAAGAAGTCACTCCAAGATTAAGAAATCGCAGCATTACAAAAGATAAAACAGAACATGATGTCCAATGTAATGTTTGTGAGAAAAAATATTCAGAAAGCACTGAAGATTGGTTTCAATGCAAAATTTGCACGAAATAGGCGCACGAATCTTGTGGCGTTTAAGGTGTTTTTAATTTTTTTTGTTCACTATGTCACTAAAAGCCACGATGATTGGTATCTTAGTGTATTTTTATAAGACTGTAAATCAAACTTTACGGAGGTTGCTGATTATAATTCTATCTAAAAAAGAAATAATTATTTTTCAAGTGCAGTCCTAGTCTATAAAGAGATGTATAGAATTGTTGATTTGTCTTTTATTTGATATATGTTTCATTTCTTGTTAATTATAAGGAGACTGATTATAAGTGTCTTAAGAAAAGCTATTAATAATTTTTAAGTTCATTATATATCTGAGAAAAAGATTTTAATATTGTTCATTTCTGTTTAAGTTTATATAAAAGTGTTTAACTGTATCAATCTAAGATGAAAACGGTATGACAATTAGTTCCAGCCACTTTTCAATATGATTTTTAAGTAGTTATTGTAACATATTTCCTCGAATTCGATACTGTAACTTTCATAAATTACTGCGTCTCTTTCAATACAGGCAATTTATGAAAGGGACAATTTTTTTTTTAAATACGAAAATAAATAACTATGACTTGATTAAATACATTTATTGCATTTCACTTCAATAGTTTCATAATAAATCCTTCCTATTCGACTCCAACCTGTTCCAAATATTTTCTCAATCACTTACTAGGACCTCAAAATCAAAAATGTCCCTTTCATGCCACCTCCCCCCTACATCTCAATCCTTTCTATTTTTATTTGCGAAAATAAAGTTGATAACTCTTCGATTACGTAACGTATGTCCATAAAATTTGTGGAGAAAATACCCGAAGTAAAAATAAAAAAGTGGTTGTCTTTAAAGTCGGTTTACGGACGACTATTTAACGTGACAACGTCATAAGAAAGCATTAATGAAAAATTGCATACTTTTATGAATGCCGAACGCTTAGGCCGATCGCGCCTCCCTTTCGCTTGTTCAGCGCTCTCGGTTGCACGCTCGGCTCCGGCGGAATGTGACAACGAGTCCTGCTTAACAGTGCGTGCAGCCGGCGTTCATCGATTTATAAGGCGTTATCACGTCAAAAAACATATATAAACAAATTGAAATCATATTTGCCGACAATTTCAGGCGTTCTCCGAAACTATGCTGTTGAAAGTTGGTAAAAAGGAAACCGTGCAACTCGGTTTGTAGCTCTGCGCATCGGAGTCGGCAGCAGAACCGGTTTGTTATCACTGGAGTTATTCATTGTCTGATTTATAACTAAATTAATACTAGAATATAATTGTGCGTGTACCAAATTAATTGTGATACGTTATTTTCACCTGCAAGATGAGTGAATTAAAGGAAGTTATTAAACAAAGAGTTAATATTAGAACGTGAATTTTTAGATATTAAAGAAACTAGCACTTTAAAAATGAATGAGCTTAGTATGAGGCTGAGTAAAACACGTGATCTCACGTTCAGCTTTGAAGACGTTTAATTACAAATTGAAATGTTGGATAATGTTACTACTACATAAATGCAAGAACGCGAAACTACAGAAAATATCTATGTCAATTTAATCGCTCCAGCTCAATTTTTATTAGAGTATTTCCAAAACACAAATCAGGTATATTCCACAAGTTTTAAAGGCTTCTGCAATTGAAAGATACCAGCCTTAAAGATCCCGCCTTTTAGTGAATCTAATAAAAAAAAATAGTATAGTGTCATATAAAAAACCGTGTATAGTGAACCTCGCAAAACTCCAAAAGTCAATAATGGCTATGATCAAATAGAACATAGACAACTCCTTAAAGATAACAATATAAGTTCTTCACAAAATAGATGTGCCATAAAAAATAGAAATGAACATGATCGACTTTTCGTATGTGAAATTATTATAGCTCTTGTTCATTTTTTTGCCTTAATCTCAAATAATACCGACCAATGAAGTTACACCACTATGGTCTTGCTTAAATTTACTTGTAATTCAAGAGAATGCTTGGAGCCTCACTAACAATAAAAGTGATCTAATTTATTTGCTAAACAAATATAAGCCTATTTTAGTTTCTTTATCTGAGACTTGGCTTAACCCTTTCCTAACTGACGGTACCAATTTGTACCGGGTGATTCCCCGTCCATTATTTTGACAATACGATCACGGGTAAAGTATTCGACACTGACGATACTTTTGAGTACTACTACGCTAGCGAATTACAGTGATTTGTTTCAATTTTGCCTATTTACCGCCAGCATGTGACACTTTCAAGTGTCGACCTGTTTCGGATTAAAGAACTGCGAATTGCTAAATAACCTATATTTAGAATGAATTGTTTCTTTTGTGTAATAGATGACCGGAAAAATGGCTATGGAGGGACAACTATACTAGTTAGGAATTCATTTTCTTACTCTGTTATATTTCTCTTCCCCATTTTAATAACTTTTGCATAGTAGCTACACCCTTCAGCTGCACTACACCCTTCAACCTCTGCTCTCTCTGAGATTAATAATATACTTTCTTCTCTTCCTAAACCAATTTTGGTAATGGAAAACTTTAATTGTCATTATCAATCATGGGGTAGTATGAACTATCATATTCAACTAGTTATTGAGATAAATTGTTAGGCAAACATAATCATCAAAACTTATGTATATTGAACACAGGATGGAAGTGACAATTTTGCCATCCTTATGTCATTATGTAATCTATAATATAAAAATGAATCGCAAAATGTGTTGGTAAGCGCATAACTCAACAACGCCTGGACCAATTTGGCCAAATCTTTTTTTAAAATGTTCGTTGAAGTTCAAGGATGGTTTTTACGGCGAGAAAAATTAGAATTATTTCTGGAAAAACCCTAAAATAGCCCTTTTCTTTTTCCCATACAAATGATTTGTAACTAAAACGTAGTCAATTTGAGCTTTATTGCTATGGTATAAAGTTCATATTAAATTACAAGCACTCAATGTTGTCTAAGCAATGTAGGTGTGTTCCTAACGTCAAAGATCATATCTATCAAAACAATGTGCGTGTGTGCGTTGGAGCACAGAATACATAGTTGGAGGAGTTTAATGTCGCGTTCCGAAACTCGCGTTTCTTTTGTATTAGTTTCGGCACGCGAGATAAAATGCATCAGTTTCCACGTCATTACATCAGTCAAACAATAATCGCGTTACCAACAGTGTTTTATTATTTTTAATATCCAAATTTTAAATAAATAAAACAATTCGTACGGCTTAAAAGGATTTGACTTCAAGTCATATCAAATTTAAAAAAAAAAAAGTTGTTTGTTACCTAATCTACTGAGTTTGCTTTTGTCAACTGATACACGAAACAAATTCGTATATCGTGTTTTGTGCAGAGTGTTTAGTTAGTTAGTGTTTAGTTCGTGATTAGTGAAAAAATAATTTATATTTGATATGCCATATCCAAATTTTAAATAAATAAAACAATTCGTACGGCTTAAAAGGATTTGACTTCAAGTCATATCTAATTTTAAAAAAAAAAGTTGTCTGTTACCTAATCTACTGAGTTTGCTTTTGTCAACTGATACACGAAACAAATTCGTATATCGTGTTTTGTGCAGAGTGTTTAATTAGTTAGTGTTTAGTTCGTGATTAGTGAAAAAATAATTTATATTTGATATGCCTCCTATAAGACGAAGCAATTTAGGTAGAAGAACCAGAAATGCTACAAACCAAGCTAATTACCGATCTAATCGTACTGCACAAGAACGTGACGACGGAAATGAACGTGAAAGAATTCGGATATCACAAACGCGTGAAGCGCGAGCGCGACATTCAACTAATAATCGCGCAAGTTTGAATCGAGCTGCTTTCAGTTACGATGTGTCAATTGACTACAGTAACTACCAATGTGTTGTTATTGGTTCTATGAACTCGGTTTGCTCACACTGTAAGGCATTAAAATACAAAAACGAAGCCAATGGATTGTGTTGCGCAAATGGTAAAGTGAAATTGATACCATTGGATCCACCACCAGAACCATTGTACTCATTGGTTTCAGGAATAGGAACAGATTCTATACACTTTTTGACACATATCCAACAATATAACAATTGCTTTCAAATGACTTCATTTGGGGCAACAAATGTAGTTCGGGAAAATTTTATGCCAACTTTCAAGGTATGTATTATAGCAGTTACTCATAATTATTTTAGCGAACAAAATTTTCTGTCACCAAAGTTAAGATGTGTCACTAATCTTCAATTTCTTAATCATTACGAAATATATCACTTAGTCATCATATTATATGGTGATTCAGTTTCAGTGACACTTTTATTATATTTTTTATTTGATAGATATTAGTTAAAACTAAATATATACTTTTTAAGATCAAATATTATTTAAGTTTGATCACTGACAATCCATTAATTTATACCACACCATAATATTTTTTTTTATTTACAGATACAAGGGCAAATATATCACAGAGCAGGTTCACTGTTACCAGTGTCAGATAGCGACAACAAATTCCTGCAAATTTATTTTATGGGCAATTCACCACAAGAAATTGATCTGCGTTGTGCACATAACAATTTAGTAAAGAGGTCTATTGTAGAACAATTACAAACTTTATTTCATCAACACAATCAATTGATTATATTGTTTAAAACTGCCCTGGATCTGATGCCATCCGATAATCACAAAATTGTAATCAGAGCAGATAAAACACCTGCAGGTCAACATACAAGACGTTTTAATGCACCACCAAATGTTGACATGTATGTTAAAATTGAAACGGAGAGATTAACATTCATCAGGTTGAATCAAACCAAACTCCGATCTGAAGAGTATATTCACCTTCGAGATGCGATTAATACTGATGGAAATGCACAGAATGTCGGTCGGATGACTATTCTTCCAGCAACATACATCGGAAGCCCTCGGCATATGCACGAATATGCTCAAGATGCCATGTCGTATGTTCGTCATTATGGTACAGCAGATTTGTTCATCACATTTACATGCAATCCGCAATGGATAGAAATCAAGCAGGAGTTATTCTCTGGGCAATCACCCATTGATCGTCATGATATTACAGCCAGAGTCTTTAGACAAAAGTTGAAATCTTTAATGGATTTCATCGTAAAACATAATGTGTTTGGTGAGACACGCTGCTGGATGTATTCTGTGGAGTGGCAGAAACGAGGATTGCCACATGCACACATTTTGATTTGGTTGGTTGAAAAGATAAGGCCAAATGAAGTTGATGCAGTGATATCAGCTGAAATCCCTAATGTACAAGTAGATCCTGGATTGCATGAGGTAGTTATCAAAAACATGATACATGGTCCCTGTGGAACTCTTAATCAAAATTCACCGTGTATGATGGATGGTAAATGTTCAAAACGATATCCACGGACATTAATATCGGAAACAATTACTGGTAATGACGGTTATCCATTGTATCGTCGCAGATCGACAGCAGACAATGGAAAATCAACAATTGTCAAATTAAATCAACAAGATATTGAAATAGATAATCGTTGGATTGTTCCATATTCACCCATTTTATCAAAGACATTCAAAGCACACATCAACGTTGAATCTTGCCATTCAGTGAAATCTATTAAATACATTTGCAAATATGTAACCAAAGGGAGTGATATGGCTGTGATTGGAATTGGTGCAGAGAATTCCAATGATTAAGTTACCCAATACCAAATGGGCCGCTATGTCAGTAGTAATGAAGCAGTTTGGCGAATATTTTCTTTTCCTATTCATGAGAGACACCCTTCTGTTGTTCACTTAGCTGTGCATTTAGAAAATGGACAAAGTGTGTATTTTACAGCACAGAACGCAGTACAAAGAGCTGCTCAGCCACCATCTACTACATTAACCAGTTTTTTTGAGACATGCCAAAACGATTATTTCGCACAAACATTGCTATATTCTGAAATGCCAAAATATTATACCTGGAATCAATCCTCAAGGAGATTTATACGACGGAAACAAGGAAAACCAGTTCCAGGATATACAGATGTATATTCCATGGATATATGGATATGGAGAGATGGCGCTGCTGTGTCACGTATAACAGCTTAAAACGGTGCTCTGTATAAATTTGATCTTTAAAAATAATAAAGTGAGAAAAACTCCGATAATACTGAAAAATCGTTGAAATAAGTGTGCAAAAAACCCAATGAACAAATAACAAGTGAAAATAAACACCAAAAAGGGATAAAACCAATAAAATAGTGCTATTGCTTACACGGTCAATTACCATAAATTTACGTGCAAAAGTTACTTTTCCGGTCAATAAGTCAATAGTGGAACAAATCTGAAGTGAACGTGCGTGACAATTCAGTGCAAACTCAAGAATATTTAAACTTTCTATTTAAAAAATAACCTAAAATGCGTTGCTAATTTGCTAAGTCATAACAGACCAATTAGACAAGTACATAATCAAAACAACAGAGAGCGCGATATACAAGCAATCATCAATCAATTAATAAACAACACCATCTAGCGTCAAATAGCCAAACCATCTCAAGATCAGCTACTGCAGTACCAATCGACGTAAACAACTACTCGATACTAGAGGTCGCAAAAGCTAAAAATAACAACTTAAAATACAAAAATATAAATCAAAATGGAAGAGGTAATGGCAGCACTTCGAAAAATTCAAAATGATTTAGATGAACAGAAAACCACTATTACAAAAAGCGCAGATGAAGTAACGGAGAAAGTAACAAAAAATATAAACAAAATATTAGACCAAAAATTAAAAACTTTGGAAAGAAATCAGGAAAAACTCGAGGAAAAAATAGAAAACCAAGAACACAGGTTAAATCAGTTGGAGAGACAAGCAAGGCAAAGAAACGTTGTTTTCTTTGGTATGGAGGAAAATGAACGTTCTTATTCACATCTAGAAAACAATATAATCGATTTTCTGAATAATTATTTTTCTTTAAATATAAACTGCCATGACATAGAAGCTGCTAGAAGAATAGGGAAAAAAGGCGACAAGCCCCGTCCGATCGCGGTCACATTCGCCACTTTAGGTCACAAGATAAAGGTAATGCAACAAAAGAAAGCTCTGAATGATACCAGCTACTATGTAAAAGAGGATTACCCACATCACGTCCTAGAGAAAAGGAAGATTCTTCAGGAACAAGTCAAAATAGAGCAGGAAAAAGGGAACAAAGCTACCATAAAATACGATAAGCTGGTAGTAATTAAACCTAATAAAACAGATGCCGACCACACGGACAACAGAAAAAGGCACCTTTCTATCTCTCCACAACAGAGGAAAAATGCCGAGAAAAATACTCTAAGTACCAGTACACAAGCAGCTAAGAAAAATAAAACCGTTCAAAGTCGCACAACACCTCAACGATCCTCCAGCATCTCAGAAGGAGTGATTAAGCCAGGAATTCTTAACTTTTTAGTAAACAAGAAAGACATGCAGAGCGACGAAGGAAATAAAAGAACCAGCAACAACATATAGCAACTAACAGCGCCTCTCTCAGTGAACAAACACAACATAGATAAACTTAACAAAAATGAATCATCACATCTTCCAAGACGGCCGGTCACCGAGGAAGATTACGACCAAAACCTTCCAGCAATACCATTAAAAACCAACTCATCAACCGAAGAAAACAATCTAGAGCTGGAAGAGGCCTTCACCTGAAGAGGGGTTCCTATACAATAATTAGAATATCAAAAACTGTAAATAATAATACTTAGCATGATAGAAATATAGTCATAATATTTATTCAGTTACTAATAGATTTTGTTAAGTTTTGCAAAGGTTTAGAAAACCACATAAAGAAATGTACCTTATTAATTAACTATATTGGGAAATAAAAGGCTTTTTATTTTATTTTTATTTATTTATTATTTTATATTCCACCGATGCGATTGGCCGGATTTATTCAGTACATCCAAGCAATGATGAATGTTTTTATTTACGACTGCTATTAGTCAATGTACGTGGCCCAACATCATTCCAACAGTTACGAACTGTTGATGGTGAATTGTGTGGATCCTACAGAGAAGCCTGTCAACGTTTGCAATTGCTTGAAAATGACGCTCATTGGGATCAAACTCTCAATGATGCTGTAATATCATCACACGCTCATCAAATACGAACATTGTTTTCTATAATCATATCTACATGCTTCCCATCAAACCCAATTGATTTGTGGATCAAGTACAAAGATTATATGTGTGATGATATTTTGTATCAAATACGGAATAGAATGGGAAATCCAAATATACAAATCAGTGAAGAAATTTACAATGAAGCATTGATTTCAATTGAGGACATGTGCTTGATAATGTCAAACAAACTATTAATTCAATTAGGCCTGACCGCGCCCAATCGTCCAATGCATGACGCTTTTAACCAAGAGTTGCATCGAGAAAGACTGTATGATCTCAACGCTTTGAAAGAATTAATTCAAACAAATCTTCCACTGTTAAATGAACAACAGAAGTATGTATTTGAAACTCTTATGAAAGTAACAAATGATGAAACTGGAGGGATTTACTTCTTAGATGCACCTGGTGGTACAGGAAAAACTTTTTTGATTTCATTAATATTAGCAACAATTCGCTCACAAAATAAAATTGCACTTGCACTCGCTTCGTCGGGAATCGCAGCAACTTTGCTTGAAGGTGGTCGAACAGCCCATTCAGCACTAAAATTGCCATTAAATATGCAAAGCAATGAAACTCCAACCTGCAACGTTTCGAAGAACTCTGCAATGGCAAAGGTTTTGCAGCAATGTAAATTGATTGTTTGGGATGAATGCACGATGGCACATAAAAAATCTTTGGAGGCTTTAGACAGAACCTTAAAAGATCTACGGAGCAATAATAACAGATTTGGTGGTGCAATGATTTTATTAGCAGGAGATTTTCGTCAAACATTGCCAGTGATTCCACGATCAACGCCAGCTGATGAACTCAATGCATGTCTAAAGTCCTCCAATTTGTGGAAACATGTCAAAGTACTTCATTTAAGCAAGAATATGCGTGTCGAGTTGCAAAATGACCAATCTGGAAACATATTCTCTAAACAACTCATTGACATTGGTAATGGCAAATTTCCTATAGACATGTTGACTGGCTGCATTAACTTTCCTCAAAGTTTTTGTCAGTTAACTCGATCAAAAGATGAACTTATTCAGAAGGTGTTTCCAGATGTTTCTCAAAATTACAGAAACCATGATTGGTTGAGCGAACGAGCTATACTGGCTGCAAAAAACATAGATGTAAATGAATTAAATTTCAAAATTCAAGAACAAATTACAGGCGAATTGAGGATATATAAATCAGTTGATTCGGCTACTAATCAAGATGATGTAGTCAACTATCCACCGGAATTTTTAAACTCGCTGGATTTGCCAGGATTGCCACCTCACAATCTTCAATGAAAGGTTGGATCGGTGGTTATAATGTTGCGAAATATCAACCAACCGCGTCTTTGCAACGGTACACGGTTAGCGATAAAAAAATTACTAAACAATGTGATAGAAGCAACTATACTCAAAGGAAAGTATAAAGAAGAAGATGTTCTCATACCGACTGATGTGCCATTTGAGTTTAAACGTCTACAGTTTCCAGTGCGGCTTGCTTTTGCTATGACTATAAACAAGTCCCAGGGGCAATCATTAAGTGTTTGTGGTATTAATCTAGAAAACCCATGTTTTTCACATGGTCAATTGTATGTTGCCTGTTCCCGTGTTGGAAAACCATCAGATTTGTTTATCTATGCGCCAGGTAATCAAACGAAAAACATCGTATACCACAAAGCACTACAATGATAATAATAATAATTATGATTCACATGATTAACAATAAAGCGATTACTTACATTTAAATCCTTATATATGTTTTATTTAATTATTTTTTATTCACAACGCCCTATCACCAGGGTGACGGTTCTGTTCAGGAGAATTTTTTAAAATACGTAGGCACAAAAACTGCCACATTACAAATCTTTTTGACAGGACGAAGTCTGTCGGGTCAGCTAGTTTTAAATAAAAGAATACTATTCATAGTCGTATAAGGCATACGTTGCATAAAGAAAATTGAAGTGCGTTTAAGACAGCTGTAGAAAAAGAAAAAATCTTCATTGCCAAAATATTCCGAAGGTATAGGTTTGTGCGCAGAAGCTTTTTCCAATCTTTTAATTATCACGGCAGAAGTTATATATTTCCATTGAAATAATCTTCTTATTCAAATTTCATATATCATATTGAAGTGTATGTGTATTCTCCCTTAGATATGTAGCGGGACTCGCGATCGCTTGGAACCGGTCGGCTGCGATCCGCGTCGCCCTTCGTGCGAGATCGGTTTTGCCTGCAGCGGCAGTCGATTTGCAACTCCGACGCCGGGAAGCCGCGCGCACGCTTCCCACATATTCGCGAAACATTTAAATTGTCTTGTTTTTCTCAATTGTAATATTATACGTATATGTAAATTGTGTGTTTACAATAAATGATTTGTATACGTATATATGTGGCATTATTTCGACCCCACAGATATAATGTGTGAACATGCTCTTTTATGATATTTATCGTCGATCATTACATAATATTTACAGGGCATAAATAGTTTCCCTAGAATACTTTCAACTTCATTTATTTAACCCAAAGTCCCAACCTTTGCGACCCCTTGACAAAAGGTCTGCCAAGGGGTTCGTACAGTACATATAATATGTCTCAGAAAATTCGTTAAAATAATAAAAAAAAAAAACAGAAAATGTGTCGCTCAGCACTCGAAAAAGATGAAGTAATTATAAATCAAAATGCACTAGTGAAAAATAACGACGAGATGCTAACGAACATAGGAGGCCATATGGAACGATCGGAAATTGTGGCGATAGTGGATACTTGCTATCATAACGGCTTCAGCGGTTTACATCATACTAAAACACTACAGAATCTGTCACCCTCAATGGAATGAGAGAAGAGATAGGGCATGAGATAATTCAGAGAATTCGAGCATCTCTGAGAAAACCACTCAACGATGGATCCTCCACCAGTCAATAATAATAGTAAATAGTGAAGGTACAGTGCGACTAGAAAACGAAATTTTTCAGTGCAAAATTATTATTTTATGAAAGTGGTATCATATTTCATTTCAGAGACCACACAATCAAATTAAATAAATATTACGAACTAACAAATGAACTAAGTAAAAATGGCTATGTGGTTAAGTTATACGCGGTAGAAGTAGGAGCGAGAGGTATACCAGCAAAATCTCTCTACAACCTTCTGAAGGACCTTGGCCTGTCGAGAACTGCAGTAAGTTCTATTTTAGAACGAGTATCAAAGGCTGCACTAACAGGTTCCTACCAAATTTGGCTAGGCAGGGCGTGAAACTCGAGCAGTGAAGGTGAGCGTTGATGCGCATCTCAAAGGGGGCCTCCTTAAACCTACACCTGGGTCGCAAGTCCTGGGAACTGCTCTGAGTTTCTCCCTCTGCCACACGATGGACCCGGCACCCGCACGGTGAATCCATGGAAGGCTAAGAAGTTCGTCTCTCTCCCCTTCTGAATCATTTGTATCTACAGGTGAATGTTTTGGGTTTTTTTATAGCAGTATATTCTTCTTATGAAATTACGAAGCATGGTTGTCTTTTACACATGCTGAAAACGCTTTACAAGCATTAGATAAATCTCCACTTCAAAAAAAATATAATTTTCTATTGGTCATTGACTTTCGTTCTAAGCTTCATCTATGTAACTAGGATATCTTGTATTTCTTTTATTTGGAATCCTAGCCATTGTGGTATAATGGGGAATGAAAGAGCGAAGGAATTAGTCAAACGAGCAGTGGATTTTGGTGACTTATTTCCGTATAAAAATTATTGTCATGACCTGATGGCACTAGCTAGACTTCATTTCGGGGAATCTTGGAATGAACTCTGGGTAGTCAGTAGCCAGACCAAAAGGAAATTCAATTATCATGTTCAATCGACAATACTCACAAAACCGTAGATCTGTATACACAAATTTGGCAAAACCCTTACCTACACCTATGTTGATACGGATTCGCTTGGGCATGTGTGTACTCCTGCATATCTAGTTAAGTTTGGAATTACAGAAAGTTCGATCTGTAGCTGTGGTTACGAAGTTGGTGATTTAATTTTTGCATGTAGTAATTATGATCACTTTATGTTGTATTCTCAGTTATTATCCTTTTATATACCTTTACCTACTAATATAACTACCATAGTTCATTTTTTAATATAGATATTTATCGTACACTAGGTTTATATATTACGAGTAATAAAATTAGAGTTTAACTTCTTCTTTTTATTCCCTCAATTATTACATACATAATTTAGTATCCACTGCGTACCTATAAACAAGCACTGGCAGATGCCTCAGTCACACCTTGTCAAAACAAAGAAAAAAAACATATACTCAAAATCGACGTTAGCTTTATTGCACATAAAAATAAACTTTCAATAGGTTATAGGCCTAAACTCTATATGGCCTACTGATTCTTTAAATATGATATAATCTGGAATCGTTGCGGTCGGATAATATACACGGCGAGTCGGATTTCGTTGGTGACTAGTAAAAGACAAAAACGTGGACGGCGTGGTTCCGCTAAAGCTCCAATGCAATGTAGATTCTTTCGGAAAGTTGTCGACGGCTGGGTTAAGCTGCCAACAGCTTCTAGAAGGAACTAAAAACTGGATCATGTAGGCATATAAAACTAAAGTCATCTTATGAGCGGCGGACCTATTTAGCGTCACAGATGGCATGTTTTTACCTCCGCCTATTGATAAGATCATACAACGAGAAAAATGGATGAATAAATATATAAGAAAAAGTAATACTGCAAATAATCAGATGCTAAACATCTAAGGACATTTGGGATAAATTACATGCAATTTATGAGTACTGTGTGGAGTTGTCAGTTGCACATTCTCTAGCAGAAATTGTTTGGTATGAGATTTAAATAGTAGGAAATAGTATCACAATTCTTGGGAAAATTTAAAAGTTTATTAGACAAACTAAAAAATATAAATGCAAAAGTAAGTTTAAAATAACGTAATTGCGTGCTAGACACTACCAATACTTCGCGTTTGCGTGGCAGTCGGTGCCAGCATAAAACTGGACTTTGGGTGAACTAACAGCAAGGTTACTCATTAAAGAACAACGTATAATTACTAGTACGTAGTAGTAAGAGCCCTCAGTACTAGCATCCAGGTTTGTGAGAAAATGTTTCCATTATGGTAAAATAGGACATTTAAAAAAGAACTGCAAGCTAAAATTAAAAGTATTTAGCAAGTAAGTAATTAATTGTATTTATGGCAAAATGAATCATATCATCATGATAATAAGTAAGTTGACTGCTGGTTTAAAATCAGTAAAAGTAAAGTATATAGTAAATGTTTCACTGTTGTATTCAATGACAATTAAAAGACAAATATATAAAATGTATGAGGTAACTAGTGTTTCATTTATACTAACTATTTCTTATATAAACTATAAGTCACGTTTAGAGACAGCCGTTCCCTCTTTGAACTTGACGGTATATAAGCGGTAAACGAAACAAAACAACGTTTAATTGTATATGACTAATCTATATATACTCGTATAAAATAATACCCTGGAGTTTTTGGCGGGATTTTGGTCTGTCATGTAGTGGATTTTATATTTTATTCATAATCTTGTGTTATTTGACTCTATATTTTGTAAAATTGGTGGTGTTTTACGTCAGTTTCAGTTCGGTTATTGTACATAAGTGAAGTGAATGGAAAATAATACCACGGACCACGAATTCTGAGATGCCACAAAAACTCCCTGGAAAGTTCTAACAAGAGAGCCACCATCTTATTGGAACATTGAAAGACTATGCATATATTACAAATATGAATTAACTCTATTACAATTTTTCTTCATTTTATTCGAAGTCCCTCTCCAGATACAATTAACAACCTCAATTATCTGTGTTCTTAGAAATTGAGTAAGATCACGTCAAGTGGACACCCCATTTGCCACTTGATCATGGAATTGAGATTAACATATTTCAATATAAAGTAGTCACTATCAATAACAAAATACCCTAAAACGGTTTTTTTAAATGTTCATTTTTACAACATTTTTTTTGTAAATGAAAATTTTGGAGACTTTTAATTAAAAAATAAATTACAGAGAAACCGTAAAAGATATTTTAATGAAATTTTCACGATTTGTTGTTTAATATTTACAGTTTAATAAATAATCGATAATTTGAAATTATTTATTTATTAACATATTGTTAATAAACTCTTAAATAAACAAATGACAATTGTAATGACTTCTCCCTCAAATGATGACAATTTTTTTTCAGGAACATGCATTATAACATTAAAGTTAACGTCAATGAATACTAATAAAGTAAATTTTCAAAAAAAAAAGTATTAACCGACTTCAATATCAATCAAAAACCCATAAGGCACTAAAAAGCGGAAAATAAATAGTTTATCAAATTAACCAAATTAAATAAAACATATGAATATATGTGCTACCTAGAGATGTATTGAAAGTCGGTGCCAACCGAAATTTCAAATTTGTTCCAGGAAGAAATGTATTACAGACACGCGAGAGTGGAATTAAACTTTGTACCTATGTGATGATATGATTTTCGGTTCACACCGAATATTGGAATACATCTCTAGGTAGCACACATATTCATCAGGCTCGGCTCTCCTCAGGCTCGGCTCGGGGGTACAGACACCCTACCACCCCGCATAGCGTGATACATTGACGAGACGTAACTATGTAATTAGCTCCATCAAAAAAGACATGAGGCGAATATAGTAACTTCAAAAATAATGAAGGCGAAATAAAAGAAAAATTCATGGTAGGAATAATATCAATAATAATTAAATTTGAATTAATAAAAAGTGGTACAGCAACAAAACGCGGTACAGTGTGGAGGCAAGATTCATTCTCGGTCTGACTCTACTGAAACCAATTATATAGTCTTTTCTAGTCTCAGCAATCGAAAGTCATCGATGTTGTTGATATCTTGAGCGACTTATAAGTAGCGCTCTTAAAATATTAAATTTAATACTCTGAAATAAATATCGACAATCGATATATCGAGATATAAAATTTAGACAATATATATCGACTATATTATGAAAAAATATTAATGTTTTATACCCAAGCCTAGTCTAGCCTAGACATGTTTAATATCGATTACAATAATCAATTTTTTTACCACTAAAAATCGATTAGTCGATCTCAGATCGCCGTCCCTAGTGTAAAGGTTAAGTCGAACGAAGACCGCCCCCGCGAGCAGATCAGATTTGAAGCCGCTCCGCGCTTAAAAATCGATTAAAAATAGTAAAAGTGCTCCGATTTAGTGTGTGGAATATAATCCGCTCCACCATAAAACGCTACACTTAAGATTTTAACGCCGCCGGCTAACGGTGACGTATTACCAAAACCACACTCAGAGCACCCGCGCACCTCCCGTGCGGCAGCCGCGACCTGTCACGCTTCACACTTCTCTGAGCACATCGTGTATGGCAGACGTTTTAACTTTCATAGTTTCACAGAGATTATCTCTGTTATTTTTATTTACTGATTACACTTTTTATAACAGTTCAGTGTTGTTTTATATATTCTACTAATTACATGTAGAGGAGTACCAAAACATTCCGCACATATTGGTGGGCCCGAAGGAAACACGTGGCTTTGGATTGTGGTTCAGGATTTTAAAAAAATGTGGTGAGCATTTTAATTTATTATTTTTTAACATGAGTCTGGAAAACAAAAGATAGTTCCAGAGCGCTGGCGTCAGAATACCACCGTTTTGGCCAGAAGAGCACGCGGTTATGTTTGCCCAAATTGAAGGTCAATTTAAACAATCATGAATAACAACAGACGAGATAAAGTTCTTTTACGTTGCGTCAAATTTAGACCCCGTCTACGCGAATGGAGTGAAAGATTATAAACCCGCCAACCACAGACAAATATCAAAAATTGAAATCTGAACTTTGGGCTTCAAAGGAAAAAAAAGTCAAACAATTATTGATGCATGAGGAGCTAGGTGATACAAAACCATTTCAGTTTTTATGACATCTGACAGATCTTGCAGGTACCTGCCGAGGAGTAGACGCAGTGCCAGTTCGGCAGCTCCTGCTCCCCTGCCTATAGGTGATTGAAGGGACCATGGGGTTTTAGTCCGTGCAAGTCGCACATACCCCACTCTCAGCTGCCCGGCTAGGGTGGGAATATGTACGGATTTTCCCATGTAAAAAAAAGATCTTGCAGGTCCTAATGTACCTGCTGACATTGTGAATACAATATTATAGTTCAATAAAATAACTACAAGGTTTAAATCGCCAATGAATCGCCCCTGAAAATACCCAACGCAAGATTCACTGGCAGCCGTTAGTGGATGGGAGTGACGTCATAATCGTGACGTAACGAAGTCGCGATGCCGACAACAGCCAAGTGAGCCAGCCAGCTGGGAGCGCAGGTCAACTACTTAAGAAAAAAGCGAACAGCAAGGTGTATCAGAAGTGTTGAAAATCGCGAGTAAATTTTAACTTGTAATTAAAATCAAGCAAGTTTGGACTTTATTACATAGTAAATTATAACTTTGTAAATAAAAGTGCAAAAAGTACTTAGTAAGACTTAATACATTCTTAAAGACTTGGGATAATTGAAGATAAAACGTTGATACGGGTATCCGGGATTATTACGTATGTGTTCAAACACTTAGGAAAATTATACCATTTCAAGATTTATACATTTTTCAAGATTTGTTAGTAAATAATTAACTTTAATTCAGATTCAGAAATATTATTAGTATTTAATTGTTTCCTGTTATAAATATTAGTTTAATAAATATAAATGGAATCTTTGAATAAAATACATATTTGAATAAATTTGAATGACTACAAAAAGTTTGCATATTGTCAAAAAAAAAGTACACGAGTTAACTGAAGAACTGTATTTCGAGTATAAGGCAGAATAGATGGAAAGAGATTTCCCCACGTTAAAAAAGAAAAGCAGGTCCAAATTATAAGCCCTTGATGGCGTTTGAACAATTGTATGGTCGTGTCAAACGGTTAATCGCTGGATATACTTGCACACAAACACCAAAAGATGACCTACCGCAAAAAAGCATACCTTCTCTACCACCTATTGAGTTGTTGTTGTTTGATGGTATTATTCGCTCATGGCCGTTATTCTGCGTTAGCTATAAATCCACTATACACGGATAATTCATCGTTCACAGACGCAGACAAGTTATATTATTTATTGGGCAAGATATAATATTATATCAAATCAAATATTATATCAAAATTATTCTACCTAAAATGACTTCTGTAAAAGCGCACCTCTAACTATAGAGGAGATAAATTTATTAATTTCACTTGTGGAGGGGCATAGTACTGTGAATAGTAGAAGCACAAATACCACGAGCAACTACATGAAGGAAGAAGCGTGGAAAGTCATAACGGACTGAGTCAACGCTACCATTACAACTGGCCCCGGAAGCCAGAACAACTAAGACAAGAGTGGATCTTTTTTTAAAAGCAGCGCGTAAGTTGTTTATTCGCATTAGAATGAATAATGTAAAGGTGATATACATCATGTAATAACAATGTAATAAACAAATGTATTTGTAATGTAACTTTTTTTCATATTTCAGACCGGTGGTGGCACACCCGAAGACATCTCACTCGATGACGCTCTTGATAAAGTAGCTACGATATTAGGAGCTATTTGTACAAAACACACTGTCTGATTTGGAGGTGATGGAGATAAGAACACCAATACAGACAGTAACAATGAAGTACATATAATTTCATAAACTGCTGAAAACTTTGTTGAGAGTGTTAACTCTATCACTATGTCAACTAAAACAATGAGTGATCAAGCTTTAGAAAACGATCAGAAATCGCTATTTCACCTTGTAGATCATGTCCAAACATTAATTGCGGAATCAAAATCGGCCACCTTTGGGATTATATTTTCAAAAATGACGATCTTAAACTCTCGACCAATCACAAGCCCGTATTTGTCAGTTGGTTCAATGGCAAATTTAAGCGTTCTTAATGAGTTGTGTAGTTGTGAATGTTATCAATACGATATAATTGTATCTAAATTTATAAAATAGATAATCAACTGACGTCAGTAAGTAATCGACAAGCTAGGAAAGCAAGCAAGCAAGGAATCAAACAATAATTGCTTGTCCAAAAAATATTATCTGAGAAAAATTTAGATTCCTGTCCGTACACAAACAATCGGCCAGGAAAAAAGTGGTACTCTTCGTTTTTAAAAAGGCATACAGATTTCTCTGAACGCACAGCGCAAAATTTAAGTAAAGCGAGAGATGCAATCACAGGGGACGACATACTCCGTTGGTTTGAAGTAATTAAAGGTTGCCTTGAAAACAAAGACTTGAAGTAATAAATGACCCTGAAAGAATTTTTAATACTGATGAAAGCGCGATCTACTTACAACCAAAAGCTGGACGAGTCACAGTGCGCAAAGTTGAAAAAAAATGTCTATACAACATCAGGGGATGAGAAAGAAAATTTAACTGTGTTGGTTACTGGAAATGCTGCTGGGGGTTTAGCTCCACCAATAATAGTATACCCTTATGAACGTTTACATGGGCATCCAGCGTGAAGATGTAACAGAATCCGAATTATCCCACCACAAACAGCTCAGCTCAAAGTTTAAATCTTTTCTACTTTCAATGCAAATAACTTAGCCTGTTATTCTACGACTTTCTATTTTTATTTATATCTATGTATATATATGTGTGTATGTGTGTCTGTATTTATATATTCATTGTTCCCTATTATTAATATATATGTACTTATTATCTCATATTTCATATTAAACTTCTATTACTATTTTTTTTTCCAAACTTATATAACGTCAGTACACGAAACACTACATAACATTTAATATGCACACCATCCCTCGGTGCACACATAACACTCTGGGTCCCGAGTGAAAACCAGCGCTGAAGGACTAACCTCCAACAGCACCCACGCTGACTCGGGGCCCATTTGCCAAACACACACACACACACACTTAACCATCAATTTGTATTTCTATTTTTCATTGTTTATATGTATGTTTTTTCTTTTTTTAATTGTACGTGTTTTCATATTTACTTATGTGTTGCAAATAAATGTTTTTCTTTCTTTCTTACAAACACCTAAGGCATCCGTGGCCGACAATTCAATTTCTAGTTTACCTGAACACTTAAATCTCATAATTTATAAATTGAAATTATTATAATTAGTCTGGTTTTCACATCTATTGGCACTTCGAATAATAATTATATAGATTTTATACTGAATATATGATAGGATGCATAATTTCAATACAAAATATCAATATAAGATGTACACAGGCTCCTATACTACGCGTCGCTAGTTTGGCACAAGCCGCGCAAGGGCAATACTCTCGGTCACACTTTACTATAGTCGACGCGTTATGAACTGAGGCTTCGGGTCATAAATCATATTTATCTGTGTGTTTCGCTTGCACTTACAAGACTTATGGAGAGATGTGCGTAAGAATTGTAGAGGCGCATATCGATAACGGGATAGGTACGATCGATATGCTAAAATAGGAATAATTTTTCGCTATCTGAAAATAAAAATTTTTAATTTGTAAGATAAAATGTTTGTTTCGACGTAATCATAGAGAAACTGTGTACTTAGATCGTAATATAGCCCTGACAAGAGCCGTTTTTATCTTTGACAACAGGAACACGTTGTGAATTTACAGCCCGAGCTTGAGCGTTGATGTCACCATTTAATTTCTTCAAAACCACGTTAGAAAATAAATTCTCCGTTCTGCGTATTGCGAAACGAAGCGTAAGTAATTTGTGCATGTCTTTGGGGATAAAAATGTCATAAAATATTGTGTTTTTCTATTCTAAATATTGCGAACCTATTTATAATTTGGAAACATTTGTTTACATTTAGAAAACTTCAGTTTACATTTGTAATTTGATATGACAGGTTTGCTGACGCACTGTCGATAAAATTATCAATGTTTTTATTCATATAGGTGGTAGAGCCACGCTGAAGCTATTACTGGTTTCAGCATGAATGAGTCGGCTCGCCCGGGGTAGTACCACCCGACCCACAGAAACACCGACGTGAAGTAATAGTGCTTGCGCTGTTACGTTTTGTTCGGTAAGTGAGAGCGCCGGAGGCCTAACTCCACTACCCTTTGTCCCCCATACACAAGCTGGCAAGGCACTTGCGACTCCCTGGTGTTGCTAGTGTCTATGGACTGCGGTGAACACTTACAATAAGGTGACCCATCAATTCGTTTGCCTCCTATGATATAAAAAAAACAATTATCATTCTTACGGTATGTCGTCATATATTACAGGAGTCATTTAAAGTATAATTTTCGAAATTATTATTGCTGTAAATTTTATTGCGGTGAAAGATATTTCTGATTTCTTTGGCTCATCCGTTCCCAGCCCGTCGGAGTACATCGAGATTTTCGAGGATGGCTCTCGCCATTCGCATTGAGTGTATCGCCGGTCGTGGTTGCAATACAACGCACATAGACACTTAGTTGTGTGGTACCGCATCGCTCCCCAAATAAAGAAACCCGCCTCACCACCGCAACAGGAATAGCCGTCTTCGGCCTTTGGTGAGTACTTTATAGTTCCGTTAATTATTCTACTTTAATAAGTGTTTATGCGCCTCAAGCCCCTCGACCGTAAACTCAAATCTAATTATTCAACCGCGCCTGGGCTATTTACACGCCTCAGGTTTTCCATAACCACATATCGTACCCGTATTCACAAAAGAAAATGTCGATGTGTTTATACAGTTATCATTTTTATCGTATTTTATCATATATTTTATAGGATGCATGTAGGTATCGTTCAAGAGCTATTATATTATCGCTGTAAATTGCATTGCGATAAAAGATAACATCAATATTTATGTTTATAGGAATCTTCAGATCCCGTTGGCTCATCCTCTCTCGGCCCGGCAGCGTTTATCGACGAAATATATGGGATCTAAGTGAGCCAGCAAGATTGGGAGAACCTTTTAAATCAGGAAATGGTTAGTATATTACACACATATCATAACCATTCTTCAGGACGATTTGGACTCAAAAGCGTTACTGACACTAGAATGGCGCCCTACACTTTGTCAATAATGCCTCGCGTAATGGACTCATCAAAATTGTTTTCTCTCGGTCCTACCTTAGACCATCTAATCCGTAGATATTCACAGTGTTACACTCCAAACCGAGACATAACAATTCACGAGTCCCCGACACCATGAAAAGGTAACTTGTCTTCTAGGCAATATATAAAAATAAAGGCCGTGCGTTTTGGAATTAAAACCTATGAATTGTGCGACAATAGGTTACTTGTGGTTGCTCGTACCATACTTAGGTAAAACTTCCCCGGGGCCAAGTGGGGATGGGGTACATGGGGGGGGGGGGGGGGGTACCTCGGAACCGCAGGGGGGAACAACAGGCGCAATACAGCTCTCTTGTGGAGCCTTAGCCTGCCCTCCAAGACCGTAGTGCGTGGTGAAGAGCCACATCCTACTCGAGGTGGCCCTGTTGGCGCAGAACACTACGGCTCTAGGCTGGAGAGCCGATAAAAACTCCTGAGTGCGGCGTGTGAGCAGCGCACTCAGTACCGGGCTAAGGCGTAGGAGGGTCTATCTAGACCCCAACGGCCTAGTACCGGGTAGCGGCTGGCGGGTTGGTGGTTGGACCAATCCCGGCATGCGTACTGCGAACTCGACGAGGGGGAGAAACAACATGAGAGCAAGATTAAAAAAAGTATTACCCCAGGAGGGTACCGGCTCCTCAGGAGCAGGAGAATCCCTCGCCGAGCCCTCGGGCTCGGGCAGCCCTTCGTTTTCTGGGGGGGGCAAAATTTTGCTTAAAACCAACATAAGGACTAGAGCAGGAACAAAAATGACTGAATCCGCTAAAAACATGACGACCACCGCTACGAACAAAGGTACTACCGATTTGCCGACGGAACTGGTTGACGAGGTTGCCTCTCTTGAGTATCAGTCGGCAATAGAAAGTGAAGGGAGCGAGGCTCCAAATGCAGAAACCAGTGTATCGAACACTGACTCTGCATGTTCCGACACACGTGCCACGGTCTTCCGACTCTGCACGCCTGTCGCCAAACACGACAACAGAGGACGCCCACCTACAACAGGGAAATATGTCGGTATGGCAAAGGCCAAGAGGAAGCACGAAAACCTGCAAAAGGAAGCGGACCGCCGCAGAGCGGCAGAAGAAGCGAGCCAGTTGGGCAGCGCAGCTCAATCAATACGAGTGGCGAACAAGGGTACTATTGCCAAGGCCCCTCAGGAGGAGTTGGCAGCAGAACTCAACAAGAGAGTGTTAGCGGATGTCGAGAGCATTCTGTACGTTGAGAAGATCTCCGGAAATCTCAGTGGACCTTTTCAACGGTTGCTGAAGGACGCTGCCGCATCCATCAAGGATGCTATATCCGAACTGGGTAGTCGTTCCGTGCCGGTAGAAATGGCGAAGCTTCAGGCTGAGCACGAGAAGCTCAAGGAAGAGTACGCGAAGCAGGCCGTCGAACTGGCAGAGGTTCGGAGACAAGTCGCCGATCTGAGGGAGGAGCTGATAAAGATCCCCCGGCAACAACAGACACCTGCAGTAGCTGATCCCGCGTCCCTGAAACTTTAGGAGAAATAGCGCGTTCCATAATGGTGCAAACTAGCACTAAAATTGACGCGCGGTTTGACACCATGGAGAGAAGTCTCTTTTCCGAGATCGCGCGACGTAGCCCGCAGGTGATGGATCACTCGAGTGTGGTAACTACACGGCCGCAAATACACGGAAACGCTCCGCAGAGTGCAAGTTCCGCCGTGGGTTCTGCTGCGACACTACAGCCAGAACAACAGACCTCGGTGGGCGAGGGGAAGAAGCCCAAAAACAAAGCGAAGAAGAAGATGGCCGCCAAGGAAGCTGAAGCAGCTAGGCTACAACGGCGACCTCCTCAAACGGGTTCAGTCCCGGAGAGAAACGATTGGGTGAACGTCGTTAAACGTGGAGCAGCGAAAGGCAAGAAGCCCAAAACGATGACAAAACCAGCCCCGGTCAAGCTTACAGTTCCGCGTACGTCCGCCGTCATGCTGACCATCCAGGCTATGGCGCTGGAAGACAGCGTAAATTATAAGAGGGTGATATCGATAGCGAAGGACAGAGCGGATATTGTCCGCCTAGGTATCCCCTACTTGAAGGTGAAGGAGACGATGAGCGGAGCTCGGATTTTGCAAGTCCCGGGCGTGTCGAGCTCCGACAAGGCTGACCTACTTGCAGAAAATCTGACGGACATCTTCAAGGAGGCCTTAGGGTCGGAAGTGTCGTAGTGTCGAGACCCGAGAAATGCTCGGAATTGCGTATAACGGGCTTGGACGATGCAGTTACGGCCGACGAAGTCATCGCTGCGCTAGCGACAAAAGGAGGCTGTTCGGCGAGTCATGTCAAGCTAGGCGAAATACGCCGATCTGCACACGGTTTGGGTACCGTATGGGCACGATGCCCCGTGACTGCGGCAAAAAAACTGACCCAGGAAAGCCGGTTGCTAATAGGATGGGTGGCAGTACAGGTGAAGCTGCTCCAGCCTAAGATTAAGCGATGTTTCCGCTGCCTGGAGACGGGCCACATCAAACATAACTGCACAGTCAACACAGATCGAAGTGATCAATGTTACCGCTGTGGACAAGGGGGCCATATAGCCAAAGACTGCACAGCAGCTCCGCACTGCAACGTTTGCGAAGAGGCCAAACGCCCAGCTAACCACAAGCTCGGAAGTGGCCTGTGCTCGCGGGCGGCAGCCAAAAAAGGGAGGATGCCCAGGAAATGGCTAAATCCGGACCAGCCGCGATCTGATGCCGTACCTCGGTCAGAGGAAGTGATAGGAGGGACCAATATACAGGATGGCCCTTAGTGTCCTACAGACCAACATCAACCACGCGGCGACTGCGCAGGATCTCCTGTTACAGTCGATGATGGAATGGTCGACGCATGTGGCCATTATTGCGGAACCATATCTTGTACCCGACAGGGACAACTGGGTGGGAGACCTCTCAGGCACAGTCGCCATAATGTCGATACCTAGAGCAGGAACTCCTGTATTGGTGACCAAAGCGCGGGACGTGGGGTTTATCGCAGCCGGTTGGGGTGATTTAACCCTAATCGCAGTCTATTTCTCCTCCAACAAACCATTCGCAGAGTTTGAGGATTTCCTGGATCGACTAGGGACCTACGTCAGGCAGATCCAGCCCTGCCCTATCCTCGTCGCCGGCGATTTTAACGCAAAATCATCTGCGTGGGGTTCACCCGTTACGAACGAAAGAGGCAGAGCGCTGCACGAGTGGTCCATTGCACTCAACCTCAATATTGTCAACCAGGGGACCGTGTACACCTGTGTTAGGCAGCAAGGCGGATCTATAATCGATCTGATGTTCGCCACTGCAGACGTCGCCACACGGATTCGTGACTGGAGGGTGATCGTTGATGCCGAATCTTTGTCGGACCATAGGCATATACGATATACCGTAGATAGGTCTTTAACAGCGCCACTCCGGATCAGAGACTCCTCGTCTGGTAAGAGGTGGGCCGTCAAACGCCTTAATGCAGACTTGGCAACAGAGGCCGCAATAGTCTCCGCATGGATCCCGCATCTCGACGGTCCTGTGAATATCTCATCGGAGATGGACTGGTTCCATAACACCATGGAACGGATCTGCGATGCTGCCATGCCGAGACTGAAGGACCGCCCGCCTAAACGCAGCGTATATTGGTGGTCCCCACATATTGCAAACCTGCGGATTACGTGTATCGCTGCTCGACGACAACACGAAAGGTACCGCAGACGACGTCAAGGACGTGACAGCGCTATCGAGGCGCAGCTGTATGACAACTATAGGACTGCAAAAAAGACTCTCCAAACAGCAATTAAGAGAGCCAAAGCGTTGGCGAGACAAGAACTTCTGCAAGCCTTGGAGAACGATTTGGGGACGAGCCTATCGGCTAGTAATGGGCCGCCTGAGACCATGGGCCCCACCAACCACAGAGACTCTCCAGCCAAGGCTGCTTGACCACATCCTTGAAGTCTTATTCCCGAGACAGCCCACACTTCCACCTCCACAAGTTGTTCAGCCCGCAACATCTGGACGAATCAACGAAGACGAAGTGCCTGCAGTCTCGGAAGCTGAGCTGAACACGGCAGTCACACGACTCCGCACAAAAAATACGGCCCCTGGTCATGATAGGATCCCGGGACGAGTATGGGTACTTGCGATGGAGGCCCTGGGGGACCGTTTAAGGCGGCTTTTCAGTGCATGTCTCTCATCAGGAACATTCTCTGCACAGTGGAAAGTCGGCAGATTAGTCCTTCTGAGGAAGCAGGGACGCCCTATGGAGTCGCCATCGGCCTATAGGCCAATTGTGTTACTTGATAAGGCCGGGAAGCTCTTCGAGCGAATAATTTCGCGAAGACTGGTCGACCACCTGACCTCAACGGGCCCCGGTTTGTCAGACCTTCAGTTTGGCTTTCGGGAAGGGTGTTCCACCATGGATGCTATTCGTCGAGTCAAGACTCTGTCCGACGAGGCGCTATCCCGGGGCGGAGTAATGCTGGCAGTGTCAATCGACCTTGCCAATGCATTTAATAGCATCCCATGGGGAACCATTAGAAGTGCATTGGAGTGTCACGATGTGCCGCCCTACTTATGTAGGATAGTCGACTCATATCTGCAGGATAGGTACATCATATATAGCGGGCAAGATGGTACCACCCAACGAAGAGAGGTGCTACGTGGAGTCCCACAAGGGTCAGTCCTCGGTCCGCTATTGGTCACCTATGATTGGGTCTTGAGAGGCGCCTTATTACGTGGCTCCGCTCTTACATGTTATGCGGATGACACACTTGTCACTGCCCGCGGAAAAACGCTTACGGATACAATCCACCTGGGCTCAGCAAGCGTTTCTCACGTGATCGCAAGAATAGGGAGATTGGGCCTCGAAATGGCTCTGGAAAAGACGGAGGCGATGTGTTTCCACGGTCCTCGTTGCATACCTTCACCTGATTCCCACATAGATCTAGGTGGGGTTCGAATTAAGATCAGTTCCAAAATCAGGTACTCAGGATTGACATTGGATAGCAGATGGTCGTTTGAGAACCATTTCCGTGAACTAGCCCCAAAAGTTATGCGGAGTGCCACCGCCTTGGCAGGTTTATTGCCTAATCTTGGAGGCGCGGGATCGAACTGTCGCGCTTTATATCTAGGTGTGATAAGATCCATGATGCTGTACGGCGCACCAATATGGTATGAAACCCTGACGCCGCTTAACGTGAGCATCCTACGTAAAGCACAGAGGATCATGGCCATCAGGATCATCCGCGGCTATAGGACAATATCGCACGACGCTGCGTGCCTTTTAGCAAACTTCCCACCGTGGGAATTAGTGGCCCAATCTTTTGCCGCTATGTACCTGTGGAGGTCCGAAAGAGCTTCCAGGGGCGCGAGGATTGCTCCTAGGGAACTAGAGACGCAGAAGACACTCCTACAGGAGGAAGTGCTGCAGAGGTGGTCGGAGGACTTGGAGTCACCTACGGCTGGGTTCTCAACTGTGGAAGCGATCCGTCCTAGGTTGAAGGGGTGGGTTAATAGGCGACACGGTACACTCACGTTCCGCTTGACCCAAATTCTCTCGGGTCATGGGTGCTTCGGCGATTATTTGTGCCGTATCGCGAGGCGCGAACTAACAAGTAAGTGTCACCATTGCGACCTATGTGACACCGACACAGCCCTGCACACCCTTCAGGAATGCCCTGCTTGGGAACACCTACGTGCAGACCTAGTCACCGCGGTGGGATCAGACCTGTCCCTACCGGCATTAGTTCACGCCCTGCTCAGGGATGAAGCATCGTGGTCTGCAGTAGTGACATTTTGTGAGAGTGTCCTACTCCAAAAAGAGGAGGCGGAAAGGTCCAGGGAGCGGGAACCGACAGCCACCGCATCACGTCGTGGCAGGGGAAGACGCAGAGGTGGGAGTGTTACCTCTGACCGTTTGCCACCCTGATACCTACTGAAAGGCAAGCACTCTTCTTTGTTCGTCGCTTTGTGTTTGTCCCGCTTTGTGGCAGTGCAGTCCGGCGTCGTTCTCGCGGACACTCCCGGCAACTCCATCCGCCATATGCGGAGGTCTGTGTTCGGTTGTTGGTCTGTCTTGTCTTGTCCTTGTCTGTGCGTTTGTGTTGGTTGGTCGGTCTTGGGTCGGTTGGTCTCGGGTCGTTGGTCTGGGGTCAATTGGTCTTTGGTCGGTTGGTCGTTCGTCTTTGCATTGTTGTGTGTGTGTCCTCTCTTCTGTATGTATGTGTGTTGGTCGGTCGGTCGTGGGTCGGTCGGTCTCGGGGCGGTCGGTCTGTGTCGTCGCTTATGTATGTGATTGGCTTGTTGTTGTGTTGTCCTTACGCATGTAAAAAAAGACAAAAATAAAAGGGTAGGGAAAGTGTGGGTCGGTTGGTCCGGGGTCAGTCTGGCTGGGGTCGCTCGGTTCTGGTGGAATTGGTCTCGGGGCAATTGGTCTTGTTTTCACTTTGTCTTGTTCCTTTTTTTTTTTCCCTGTGTGTATCTTTCTTTGTTACTTGTCCTTTGTCCCTTGGTACCGCCTAAGTAGTACCTGTTCTTTGTCGATGTGTGATTTCTTCCCTATCAGACCTGTGGAGCAATTTCCCGACAGTGGGTGGGGGCGCCCGCTGTCAATGATGGGAACCCGTGGAGTGAAGCACGGGCCACGGCCGCTGCTTCAGGAGGAAGCACCAGGGTGCTTGACACCCTCGAGTTGTAGGCCGACCCGCTAACCACCTGCGGGCGACCCGAGCGCGTGGCCAGGGCGCGGAGAATGCTCGCGCAATCCAGACCCTGGCCACATTTCGCACCGTGCGGCCGGCGGGGTTTTTAGCCGGTACGAGTCGCGGCATAACCCTCCAGCTGTTGCCCCTGTCCCCAACGACGGATGTAGGATTTTCCCCGCCTAAAAAAAAAAAAAAAAAAAGGAAAAATTCCCCGCGGGTTTTGTCAAGTATAGTACCTAAAACCACTGAAGTTGTTGTAAGACTCACCAGACCCCTGCCTAACCAAGATTACAGGGTGTTTATGGACAAATGGTTCAATTCACCCCTATTAGCTAGATTTTTATAAAGGAACCATACTGATTGTGCGGGCATCTTACGATCAAATCGTACCGTACCACCTACTGTTAAATTACAAAAACTGCAACCTGGACAATGCTTTGCTCGCCATTGTGGTGACGCAGTCGTAATGGCATATCAAGACAACAAAACCGTTTTTACCATGTCAACCCACCATGGGATGGAAGATATTGAGTTGCAGGGCAGACCAAGGAGGGGAGCACAGTATAAACCACACGTTATAGATGAGAATTGTTAGTATATGAGTGGGGTGGATAGATGGGACCAGATGCTAGAGCTATGTTTAGCTGAAAGGAAAAAAAAGGTAAAAAATGGTATAAAAAAAATTTGAAGAGATTAATTACTAAATGCCTCTATACTGAATAGCCGTATTCTATAGACAGACAACCACAACAATTTGCTTTTTTTCATCACCGATCTGGTCTAGCAACAGTAAACGAACTCACGAATTGTATAATTAGTGCTGTTAGCGATTGCAGACGTGTCACCGCTTTCCTCGATAAATGAGCTATCTAACACTGAAAGAATTTTTAAAATCGGCTAAGTAGATCCAGATATTACCACCACACAAATTGATAAACTTTACCTCTTTATAATATTAGTATAGATTAAAATTTTCAATTTTTTTGCAATCGGACTCGTAATGACAATACAATTCTTTTTTTTCAGTTGAAGCATCAACCGCCAACTTTTTCATAATTACAGACTTCTTTTTCTATGTGCCATATTTTTAACACAGGGAAAGAAGGCATGGATACAAAATAAAACGATAATAAAACCCTAGTACATGATAAAATTAACAAACAATAGTAAAGATATTTATAAAACATTTGTTATTGGGGAAAAAAGTAATTATTAAGGACTTAAGGAAAAATAAAAAGAATGGTCTTTAGGTAGTATTATTGAAGTCCTAATACCAGGTGTGACGATGGTAAAAGTAGATGAACTACAGTTGAAACAACATGTCAATCAACTACTCGAATATGGGCAGAATGTAGAATACTAAAATATATATATAATACTTACTTGAATTAAATTATATTTCCTTTCAATAAACAGAAATTACGAATGTTACAATGAAAGGAAAATGTTTTTCCCAAAACACAAGAAAGAGTGCCTATAAAAAGAGTTGTTTAGTTCTTTAAAAATTTGAATACATGTGTATTAACATTAATGTTATAAGATAAATATTGCTCAAGATTCCAAAGCAAATTTGCCCTTCCAGGAGTAGTACAGTGCATAGACTGCACTCACGTTGCCTTAGTGAAGCTAAATAGTGAAGAGAATCTTTTTTATAATACATAGTTGAATGTTCATGTGGTATTTATTAAGTATGGCATTTACTAAAAATTAAAATATTATTCAAAATATTTTTCTTTAATGAAGTACATAAATTATATCGACTACAATAATTACATAAATTAATTTACAGATCTATGACAGTGATCTTTACATCACAAATGTGAATGCAAAGGTTGATGGAGCTACTCATGTCTCTCATATATGGTCATCCAGTATAGCGAATCATATATGCGCCAACTATACCAAAATAATGAACAAGAATGGCTGTTGCATAGGTACCTCTATTTATTAGTAAAGAAAAAACCAATGGAGACGTCTACATATAAATAGGGTACTACGCTATCATTCTCTTGTAGCTAGCAATATTATAATGGCCGAGCTCAATTCCTGCTGCATATAAAAACATAGATAATATAGTATATAACATCCCACAACCCCTGGAGATAGCCAAAATGACATAATCTAAGACAGAGCCAGGCTGAGTTGTTTATTGAGTACGTTACAATAAATTTACTTCAGAGAAATTCAAAAATATGCACAATAAATAGATTAATATTGAAAAAAAAAAACAATTTAATATTATCCAAAGTTATGTAACTATACACAGAATAAAATTTTAACTTATATGTTATACTTATATATATTAGGGCGTTTCAAAAAAAAAAAAAAATATTTTTCCTCGGAACCACGCTCAAAAGTTTCGTTTTAATGCCAAAATAGGCCTCTGAAAATATGAGCCCTTAATATTAATATTTAGGTTGTCCGCATCGCACTTTTCGATTTCCCATGAGAATAACACAGGAAAAAAGTTTTTTTTTTCTTTTGATTTTTATAACTAATGAACGATATATCGTATTGCAATACCCATTCATTATTTTTGTAGATAATTTAACGCTCTACAAAAAAGGTCTGAAGTCAATTTTTGATAAATCAACTCAGTCAAAAGTTATTCAAGATCATAGTTTAACTTACCCTCAATTCAGCTGTTTTATTGACTGATTTGGCAGAATATTATGTTTTTAGAAAAATTGAAACAAAACATTTTACAAAATATAAATTAGACTTCTGAAAACTGTTAATCTATATTTCCTGCTTTATAGTAAATATGGACAGGGTACTTAAAACGAATTATCATTGACAGTTAACCCGACATTTGAAAATTCTGGTTGTTGAAAATTAACATCAATCGTTCAATTGAGATCATTTTTTTTAACATTAGTCAACATTAGTTTGAAGTTTTTTTTAACATTAGTTTGAAAATTATTTCAACTAAACAACAGTTTAAAAAATTCTACTTAAACATTTCTTAATAAAATAATTCACGGCAGGTGTCCTATGTAATAGTAGCCTTCAGGTGACGGACGCGGGGGCGTCCGTTGCCGCACAATGAAGGCCCGCGATGCGAAGCACGGTCTCGGCCGCCGCTTCAATGGAAGCAGGAGAGAGGAACTCCTCTCTCGAGGCGTGGGTCCCCAGTTCGACCATCTACGGGGATCCAAGCGCGTGACCAGGGTCTGGAGAAGCACGTGTTCACCGCCAACCCTCGGCCCTGGATCACATACGCGCAAAGGCGGCACAGGAGTTTTTAGTGGGTAAGAGTCCCACATAACCCTCGCGCTGTCCCCCGGCAGCGCGAGGTGTATCCAATGTAGGATTTTCTCCTGTATAAAAAAAAAAGGTGTCCTATGTAATATCAATTATCAAAAGTTTTTCTTTGACAATTAATCGATGAAAAATTTATTTAAATGTGATTTTATAAGGGATCCTTCCAATGAAACCACCCACAAACCAATATCGATCACAAAGGAGATTTATTGTTAAAAAATATAACTATCACTATTACAAGAAAAGTATTACGACCGCCCGATATCGGTTCCACAAGGGATGCCGACCGTGCAAGCCGGAGAGCGCTCAACTGCCCGAGACCGTTCCGAGGGAAGCGTGTCCGTGCGAGCCGAACGTAGAATGACTGGCATGCGCCGTGCACGCCCTTATATACTAATTTGGCGGCGGCGGCACGAGTGTGGGAGACAATAAATGTGGCTCGCACACATATGCGCGCGGTACGGCGTTGCGTGTAGTTAGTACTGCTACAGTCTCCCCCTCTGTCTCCGATGACGTCTCGGTGAGGTAGACAGGACTGAAATAGGCTGCTGCTTCTTTGGTGGTCTTCCACGGGATCGAGGCTTAGCAGGTGTCGGCTGGGCCTCCGCTGGAGTTGGTTTTATCTTACGCGGGCGACCTCGCCGACGTAAAGGCAAGACCGGCTCGGGCAGGGTGGCTGATGTCAACCCTTGATACGGGCGCAGGGCTGAGGAATGATACAACCCTGCAGACTGAGTTGGAGTGGTAGGGTCAGCAATCTGAAAAGAAGATGGGCCATGAATGTCTTTGATAAGGTATGGGCCATCTCGGCGAGGTGCTAGTTTAGCACTGAAACCCTGCGTCGATTTGCTTAACGCATGAACATCAACCATAACTCGGTCGCCAGGTTGATAGTTAGGGCATGACTGACGTCTTTTATCAGCATACTCTTTTCGTTTCTCCTCTTTCATTTCCTGTGTTTCATGGGCTCTTTTCAGTGTAGACACCATCATCAATAACTTCGGTGTTATCTCAGGAACAAAATTCTCATTTTGTACTATGTGTCGCACATCATGATTTATGTCGTCGATCGTGCGAAGATCTCGGCCAAAAGTTAAGTAGGCTGGTGTGTATCCAGTAGATGAACAAACTGCTGTGTTCATGGCAAAACGTATGCTTGGCAAATGTTCTGACCATTTGGTATGGTTATCTCCTACCAATATTGCCAGCTGTGTTTTTAAATCCCTGTTACGCCTCTCGACAGGGTTAGTTTCAGGGTGGTAGACAGGAGTAAAACCGTGTTCTATATCCAGGCAATATGTTAATTGCTGCATCACACTACTAACAAATTGAGAGCCGTTATCGCTAATGAACCGTCTTGGTGTGCCATACCGTAGTATGATCTCATCCAATAATACTTTAGCACATTCTTCGGCAGTAGCTTGCTTCAGTGCGAATAACTCAACCCATCTACTAGCCAGGTCTTCTATAATGAAAATCCATGTTTCACCTTTAGCCGTTTTAGGTAAAGGACCGAACAAATCGAAGGATACGACTTCAAATCTCTGATTAAGAGCCGTAGTCTGAAGCAAGCCCGCTGGCTTGAGATTGCTTGGCTTGTATCGCTGACATTGGATGCAGTTTTGGATATAGCTTTCTATTTGGGTTCTCATCCCCTTCCAAAAGTATCGCTTGGCAATGCGTTCAGTAGTTTTCTCTACCCCATAATGACCAGCAGAAGCTTCATCGTGATACGCACTGATGACTTTTACCTGCTCATGTTTAGGAACAACTAGTTGAGCATTTTCATTATCGTTGTCTGATTTGTACCTGTAGAGAAGCCCTTGATTCATTAGATATCCTTTTGTACTCCAATATCTTCCGTTTTCGTATTGGTTTCCCTCTAACTCGTTAATTATCTTCTCTATGTCTTTGTCCTTTAATTGTTCCTCTCTTATTTCTTTTGATTTCTTTCTGGGCATATCAATTACCACACTGCATACTCCACAGTTTTTTCCCATTTTAGGATCGCAATTAGGACGTGACAAGGTATCGGCGACGATATTCGTTCTACCGTGTATATATTTAATCGTCAGATTATAGGGCTGCAGTTGCAGGGCCCATCGTGCTAGTCGACCGGTGGGGGACTTCAAAGACATAAGCCACTTCAGGGCTTGATGATCGGTCAATACAATAAAATTCGTACCTTCTATGAAACCACGAAATTTGTTTACCGCCCAGATTACAGCTAGTGCTTCTCGCTCTGTGGTTGAATAGTTTCTTTCAGCTGGCGTGAGGAGGCGGCTAGCATACTCAACTGGATGCTCATTTTCCCCCTCCCCCTGGACCAGAACAGCACCGATTGCGTAGTTACTCGCGTCGGTTTTAATTGTAAAAGGTTTATCGTGGTCTGCTTGAACCAACACCGGTGCCGTAACTAATAGCTTCTTCAGTTCCTCAAACGCTGTTTTCTGTTCATCACTCCAGGTCCAAACAGAATTCTTCTTCACCAAACGAGATAGTGGTTTGGTGATCTTCGCAAAATTAGGGATAAATCGCCTATACCACGAACACATCTGCAGGAATGACATCAAATGCTTCAAGTTTGCTGGCGCCGCCATTTCCATGATGGAAGCAACTTTGTCTGGATCCAATTGGAGACCATCAGGGGTTATATAATGTCCTAGATATTTGACCTTAGAACAGAAGAAAACGCATTTTTCCTTGTTTGCTGTGAGATTGTACTCATTTAACCGATTAAAGACGTCTTGCAGGTCTTTAAAATGTTCATCTAGACTAGCAGACATGACTATTAGGTCATCCAAATACACGAGAAGCTTAATGTGACTAAGAGATACTTGAAATCTGTCCATAAGACGTTGAAAAGTAGCAGGCGCATTTCGCAAACCAAATGGCATTCTAAGAAATTTGTACACGCCGAAAGGTGTAATGAAGGCTGTCTTCACTTGGTCTTCATCTTTAACATGAATCTGCCAGTAGCCGGCGCGGAGGTCTATAGTGCTCATGTAACGCGTAGGCTTGGCACTGTGTAGGAGATCGTCAATACGTGGTAGTGGATACACATCTGCTGTCGTAATTGCGTTCAACTGGCGGTAATCAACACAGACTCGTGTACTGCCGTCTTTTTTCGGAACTAGTACTACTGGCGATGACCAAGGTGAGGAGCACGGTACAATAATTCCTTGCTCACACATCTTTTTTATTTCTACCTTCAGGGTTTGCATCTTAATTGGCGATAATCTATATGGTGGAACAGATATAGGCCTGTGTGTTCCCGTATCAATGGTATGTTCCGTTTCTGTTGTTGGCTTGCCATTGGGTACGAATACTGCTTCATTCCTTGACAGAAAATGCTATAAGCGTTTGGTCTCTTCTTCAGTCAGTAGGCACTCACTGCTACAAATGGAAACAGAAGAGATCTCAGTTCCTGGGAATAAACAAGCAGAGGCTGGAGATAGCTCGACGTCTGCGTCGTTGATGTTTCTACGAGCATCTTCGTACAGGGCATCAATAATCGGAGAGTATCCATCGAATAAGACTGTTCGTGGTCTCTTGGGTGGAGTCGAGAATTCTATGGGTATTAATGGTCCATAAGGTCGTTCCAGGGCTTGCTCTGTTGCTCCAGGTATAATAAAAGTACTTCTCTGAGGAGTATGTGGAGGTGTCAACATTGGTTCAGATGGTTCCTGATGCTGTTGCGAGATGTATTCTGTCACACCAACAGGTGATAGTGCAGGGCTGGGTGTATTCATCATTGGCGATTCCATTGCTGGCATGCACACACTGGATAAAACACCTGCTATATCCTTTGATTCATCCAGACCCTCTGGGTGTAGGTCGTAACTCTTGTGTGGTTCATCAACAAAATGACAAGTTCGTTGGGGTAGGTTTAGGGCCAACATAGCATCTTCTATAAATCCTACCCCGAGTAGTGTCCTATTTTCTCGGGCATCAGGAAAGATCACAAAACATGTGCTTATGTCTCGGCCATAGAGATTAACAGTAGTCTTGCATGTAAGGACGTCCTGCTTCCTTGGTACTCCATCAGCGAGTGTCACGTACATTACGTCCTTCCTGAAAATTACGCCGTTTCGTTCTAGGCGTCTATATAGCTGGTAGGAGGCAACGCTCGATTTTGCACAAGTATCGATATACGCGATCCCAGTCATTCCTCCAATGGTAATAGGCACTATGGGACGTGGACGTACATCAGCAGACATATTGGCCGAGCAAAAACAAAAATCGACTGCCGTTAGAGACTGGTTGTTTTTACATTTTGGGCAGCGACTGCGTATCACACCCGGCTCACCACAACCATAACAGGCAAACTTCGGTTTGTCCTCACTTCGGGTGCTTGAGGTAGTTTCAGCTTTAAGACCAAAGACATTATGCTTATCTGCTTCCTCTCTTGCCTTCTTTCTACATACCTCAGCTGTGTGACCGGGAAGACGACAGTAACCACAGCGTGTTTTATTTTGTTTTTTATCATTCTTATGTTGTGTTGTTATATCTTTGTCGAGGAATTCTTTTTCTGCTATTATTCTTTCAATATCCCTTGCCTTTGTTAGTAACTCATCAAAAGTTTTTATAGATTCGATACTCATCTTCTCCCTCACGGCGAATCTAATCTGGCCAAAAATGAGATTGATCTCTTGCTGCATCGTGTGTGGCTCAGACAATTCCGCAAGTAGTGCCCTCTTCTTGGCAATAAAAATCTCGGTAGGGGTCTGGTCATCTTGTTTAACACCAACTATTTCTTGGTAGACAACGTAGTCTAATTTCTTTGGAGCAAACGTATGGCGCAAGCGTTCCTTAAAAAGGTCCCAAGTTTTCACACTGGTTTTAACGCCTTGCCACCAAATTGCCGCGTCACCGTTCAGGACTAAAGGTAGGCTTTCAAGAGCGTTCGCATCAGTTATCTTTTCCACTTCCTTAAACACTGTGACTGCTGCTAAGAAGGCTTCAACTTCCGCCTTTGATCCTCCAAATTTAGCTGGGCATTGTGCAAAGGTACTCCTCCCACGTGTGCTGGTGGTGATTGCAAGAATGAGCTCCTTAAACTGGCTGTCTGACATGTTGATAGCCATTTCTTGAGAATTACTGCAAAAGCGATCTGGTCTGCGAGTGGGCCGTGGCCTTAAATATGTTTTATCTTCGGCCTCCACGTTGTGCGCCAATTATAAGGGATCCTTCCAATGAAACCACCCACAAACCAATATCGATCACAAAGGAGATTTATTGTTAAAAAATATAACTATCACTATTACAAGAAAAGTATTACGACCGCCCGATATCGGTTCCACAAGGGATGCCGACCGTGCAAGCCGGAGAGCGCTCAACTGCCCGAGACCGTTCCGAGGGAAGCGTGTCCGTGCGAGCCGAACGTAGAATGACTGGCATGCGCCGTGCACGCCCTTATATACTAATTTGGCGGCGGCGGCACGAGTGTGGGAGACAATAAATGTGGCTCGCACACATATGCGCGCGGTACGGCGTTGCGTGTAGTTAGTACTGCTACAATTTAAATTTGTCAAGTATATTGGTAGTACAATTATTTTGGCGATGTCATTTCAAAATCCATAACTAGATGGCGCTGAGGGTAAATGTCATCATGTCATTAGTTTAATTTATTGTTTTGATGTTTATTTTATTTATCAAACGTATTGTTTACACAAGTTGTGGGCATTCGTGAGTAATTAGTGAGTATTAATAATTTTAAAATATACATTTCTACTGAATACATTATTACGTGAAAAATGAATAAATTGATTAATGTTATTGGTGATCCAATTGAGAATTTTATTGGACATAAACTCCCTACAATAAAAGAGGTTATAGCGGTATTTTTTTATCAAAAAAATATTCTTAAACTAGATTATAAAAAGAGTATACGAATAACGATTGATAAACTTGATCTTATATGGTCTGAAGCTGGCATCCCAACGCGTGGGAGAAAATATGCCTTAAAAAAATTTGAAAAAATATTAGAGGAAGACAAAAAATTACAAAAATGTTCTCAACGAAGACGGTCTGCTACACAAAAAAAATATGAAGCAGTTTTTCATCAAAAATTGACAAAGTTATTCGATATTGCCAAAGTAAATGTCGAAAAATATCTCACTGATGATAAAAAATTGTTTTTATCCGGTCAACGTTCAAAAAGTAGATTTGGTTTGATTAATAATAGTGTTGGATTAAATCCAGAGGAAAATCCTGACGATGCTATAGACGTAGAGCCTGTTGGTAAGTTCTGAACCAACTGCTACTTTAATTATTCATTTATTACTATTGTCATATACTTAGAATTAATGTTTTCATATACTTAGAATTAATGTTTTCAGTTACAAATGAACCTGAGCCTAACGTCGCTCTAGCAACCCAAAAATCTGCAATATTTCGATCGAACTTATCAGCTACAACAACAAGTCATGTATCTAATGTATCTACTGATGTATCTGATTTTGAAAGTCAACTCAGCCAACCAAAACAAATTCCAAAAATTGATGTAATGACACATGAACTCTGTGCTGCACTCGATCGATCAAAAAGTCACTCATAGGAATGCCATTTTCATTTTAGCTGCTGCGTATAAAAGTGTTGGAATTGATTTGTCAACTCTAAATCTGAGTTACAGTACAATTTACCGAGCGCGAAATAAATATATACTGCGAATGTTTTTTTAAACCAATAAATAAGACAAAGAAGCAGTGTTACATCTTATTATATCATCAGAATGTTAACCCCTTCTCCGGCAAAGTATTAGATATATAGTTATTATTACATAGCGAGAGACTAGATATATATTATGCTTCACTGAAACTCGGCTTAAACCGGATAAAATGTTATTTTATGTATCTTGTTTTACTATAGCCAGTGTGTCTAATCGAACAGTCACTGCAGTGGTTTTATTAAAAATAATCTAAAATTCAAAGACCGGAAAGATATATGTAGTCTTATCAACTGACCGTATTTGACATGATTCCTGCACAAAATTTAGAAGAGATGTTGCCAACTACATCAGCACATGAGTGATTCAATTCTATCACTCGCAGAGCATTTGACAAACTTAGTAGCGTCCACCTCTTCTACAGAACCAACACAAGAAGTATTGGACACTGCAGGAACGACTTCACCTTCGATACTTCAGATTTCACAAGATCTGCTGTTGACTACTGAGCATACATTGACATCATCCAACGCTGACAAGCAAACTCGAAAAGACTTCTTAGAGATAGCTCAATCGTGTTCAGTAACAAACACCAGTTCAGCCGCCACTGCATCTTCACCAACATCTGAACCTTGAACCAGCAAAAAAATTCATACCATTGTCGTCTATACAAGGTATACCGAAAGCAACGTCACAAAACCGACGACGAAAAAGCAATCAATAATTGCTACTGATAGTCCATATAAATCTGAGTTAGAAGCTAAGAAAGAAGAGGAAAAAGAGAGATTAGTCAAAAAGAAAATACGACTAGATTTGAAAGAAAGACTTAAAACTAAGAAAACTTGTACAAAATCATCTGAGACTGCCAAAAAAACACAATGTAAAAAATAAGACTGTTAAGCAATCAAAAAATGATGAAAATAGGTATTATTGCCCCTTGTGTGGCCAAAAGTATTCTGATCCACCGACTGAAGATTGGATTGAATGTAGCCTTTGTGGAGGTTGGTGGCACGAACAGTGCACCAGCTCCGAACACGGCACTTTTATTTGTGATACATGTATAACGAAGTAACTTAAGATTTCTGTTCAAGTTGATCTCATAGATTTAAGACGATTATTATATTGATTGCTTAAGGTTACTATGATGAAAAATTTTATAATTATAGTATACGTATGTTGTTCCAAAATATGTATATTTTTTGTTGTTGCGTACACTTACCCACAGTATTGCGTACACATAGGGTTTTTGTTTTATATAGTTTCTTAAAATATAAGCTACTGATACTACTATTTTGTATCATTAATAATATTAAATTGTGAAAGCAAGTGTGCGGGCTGCGAGACGTGGGAATCCATCTGCGCATGCGCAGCGCGTTGCGTCGGCGCGTCGGAGCGGCCGGCACCGCCACCCACAAATTCCGTTTACATTGAGACGCGAAGCGCACGTCGCATGCTCCTCCGTTGCCACTTTATGCTAGTGTTTTTAATATCGATTTTTTGTGTATTGTTTCTTTCACGTACACGTACTTTCTTATGTATGTGTTGAACTTGTTTAAATTATATTTTTCACGTACCTATAATTTGTACCTATATATTTGTGAACACAATAGACACTCGCGTACAATGACAATCACACCAGAACTGTAATGCATAAAGTAGGAGATCTTGTCTATCTAAAGAATTGTTTACGATTCAGAAAAGCACTATCTCCATTTTGGAAAGGTCCATAAAAATAAAGGACAATAAGACGGCAACCTTCTTAATCAATAATAGACACGCCAGATATCACTTCGACCAGATCAAAGTAGCTGCTGCGAACTCTGTCTAAACTCATAATTTCTAAAAAATTCTGCTTGCTACATCTCAGGAATTTATTCAACCCACCACCGACAGTCCGGGTATTTTCTTAGACCCTCTGGGACAGTAAAATAAATACGAGACCATACTTATATTTTAATTCCCACAGACATTTCATTTACAACATCCCGTATCAAAAAGATCATCGCAGACGCATCGCATTGCAGAATCGCAAAACATTCTTCCTACCCAAGTACTCGGCAAACGTTGGATAACACTCGCCCCTTTACCGAATGTGCCACAATATACAAGCTAAATTTGATATTTTTCATTGTTCTTTAGCCTCAATAAAATCTCAATAGGAAAAAAATTGTATCGTATTTAGACTTTTAACTTATTTTTTATATATTTTATCTGAATATTTAATTTCTACATAAATTTCTAAGCTCTCATATATTGTGCATTTCACATCCAGTAGGTTACATTAGTAACAACATCACTGTATCGACGTCAACAGACATTATCATCTATTGTAACCAGTTTTGTGAAATAAATAAAAAAAAAATCAAGGCTGTTTTTGGCAGAATACGCCATCTATGTCAACAAATCAACTCATTGAATAACGTAGAATGCAATAACATGGTTCAACCTCTTGACGCTCTATTTAAAGACATTATACGCGACTATAATACATTCAAAAAGACACAAAACACATTCAAGAAGCGTTATTATTGGCATTTGTTCGATTTGTTTTCGAGGAAGAAACTCATGAAGAACTACTATTCGCGAAAGCTTTAGAGACAGACACTAAAGGTGAATCAATATTAAATGTTCTGAGGGATTTTTGTAAGGCCAAATCGATTCCATTCACAAACGTTACTTCGGTGGCAACAGATGGAGCTCCTACCATGTTCGGGCGATATCGTGGGTTTATAAGTCATCTTAAAAGAATTGTACGAGGGGTAACTGCAATTCACTCTGTCATTCACCGACAACACCTAGTAGCAAAAAAATTGAGTGATAGATTGCATAAATCGCTTCAATTTGTGATTAATTTAGTTAAAAAATAAGAAGCAATGCTTTGAATACGCGTTTATTTGCACAATCGCGCGATGGAAACGATGAAAATTTTCAACGATTACTCCTACACACAGAAGTACGCTGGTTGTAGAAAGGTGAATGTTTAACAAGATTTTACTCATTTTTTTAATGAGTTTTAGAGTTTCTGGAAAGTAAAGACCCAGATTTCAAAGAAATCCTGATCAATTTGTAAGCAAGCATCGCGTATTTGACAGATTTGTTTAAAAAAAAAATAATGACATTAACTTATAATTACGAGGAGACAACCTCAACTTAATACAAACAAAGATTTTAATTTCAGATTTTCTTGGAAAATTAAAATTTATGAAGCAAAATATTAGTCGGCGCGAATTTTCCCAGTTTTCAAACTTGAGCAAAGTTGCCAATCAAAATAGCAAAGTTGCCAATCAACAAAGCAAAGTTGCCAATCAAAAAAGCAAAGTTGCCAATCAAAAAAGTGATTCCATCCAACTTTACTTTTTTGACATCCACTCACAGTCCAGGATATATCTCGGGTATTTCAGCATGCAGCCAAAATATTTGATACCCTCTTTTAAATTTCACCTTCAGCTCCTCATTAGTGCTAAGCTCGAGTAGCTCCTCTTGTAACATCACGTTCACCACTTCCGTTTCACCAAATGGATTTATGATCTACGGTGGTATTTCCATCGTTAGAATATCTTCAAATCTGATTTTGAAGTCATCATGCAGGGCGATTAAATGTTGGGCGTATACCTGAATATCCTCATCAAGACATTTTACCTGTGACAAGTTTGAAAACTGAGAAAATTAGCGCCGACTAATATTTTGCTTCACAAATTTTAATTTTCCAAGAAAATCTGAAATTACAATCTTTGTTTGTATTAAATTGAGGTTGTCTGCTTGTAATTGTAAGCTAATGTCATTAATTTTTTTTAAACAAATCTGTCAAATACACGATGTTTGCTTTCAAATTGATCAGGATTTATCAGGATCAGGCTTAATTTACATTTAATTGATAAATATAAATACATTACTTATCACCACTTCACTGTTTACTTATCATTAAATTAATTAAAATATGTTGCAGATTGACGTGTAATCACGACAATCGATTACACATGTATCGCTCCTTCACGGAGCATCTTCAGACCGATGTATATTTGATGATGATATGGTAGGGTAGGGAGATGATAGGGTTGGTAATGATTTTTGATTGAAGGCGTCACTTTGTGGAAATCCATCATTAAATATTACAGTGGACGCTACTTTGCACTTCCTAACTGCAACATATACATATATATATATACAACATATATATATATATATATAACGTGCACTATAATATTTAATGATGGATTTCCACAAAGTGACGCCTTCAATCAAAAATCATTACCAACCCTATCATCTCATATGTTAATATAACAAATAACACATGTTGCAATATTAATATATTTTTTTAATTATAATGAAAACGACAGTGCCAGAGACTAAAAAACTTTATTTCTTAAATAGATATAGACACAATACATAGAGTACATACAATATGTGATCACTAGACGGCATTAATTATTTTGATACAATTTTAACGCACGCCCTTATCAAAATAATATATATATCAACACATTCCCTTATTAATATAACATGTATATTAGTAATAGTAAATGTAACAAGGAACAAATATGACATCACATAGTACACACAAAAATAGAATTACAATTATGTGATGCCCAGTTGTTCAATAAATGTATGTGGTAACTTGAATCTTTTGTTAAAATATGACATCATTTGTATTCAAATAATCTATTATTACAACATTATTTTTAAGTTCGCTTTTAATAAAATGTCATTTAACATCGATATGCTCGGTTCTCTTATGAAATACACATTTTTTTTCGAGTTTTTGTGCACTTTGGTTATCATTATATACCAGAAATGGTGACACATTACAACAATTCAATTCAAACAATACATTTCTCAGATAAATCGTTTTAACTAGCCTCACAGGTAGCTATATATCCTGCATCAGTACTTGACAAAGCTATTGTAGACGGCTTTTTACATTCATATGAGATTACACTACCAGTCATTTGAAACATGTATCCAGTATAAGATTTTCTATCTTAACTATTTGATGCCCAAATCTACAACATCTTTGACATATTGTAAACCTAAGTGTTTGATTTTCTTTAAATACTTTAAAATAAGTTTTACATATTTCGAATGAGTCCCATTAAAATTACTATTGAATTGACTATGATAACAAACAGCATAAAATATATCTGGGCGAGTAAGTAGTGCCAAATAGAAAGCAAACATACTATCAACTCTTCATAAGGATACTGAGTGGAACAATTATCTTCTTTCATAAACTTTAAATTTATATCCGTTGGTGTACTTACTGGGTAACAATTTTACATATGTAAATAATATCGTTCTTGGTCTACACTGATTGCATAATTCTCTTTTTTAACTCTTAGACCTAAGCATTGTTTTAATGCTCCTAGATCTTTCATTTCAATTTTTGTATTTAATTTAGTCTTAAGGTGTTCTGTTTCACTTATACAATCAATGAAAAAATCATCTACAAATAAGACAATAAAAGTTTTACTTCTACCATTTTGTTTAATACAAAATTATTAGGTAAGCTCATGTATACCGTTTCATTTAAGCATTTAATAAAAATGCCGTGTTAACATCAAGGTGAGTTATATCTAACTTATATTTAACACTCTATGCAAATTACATTTCAGTGGTGGAAAAGTTTCATTATAGTCTATACCTGCCCTTTGTGTAAAACCTTTGGCAACCAAACGAGCACTATATGTCACTTTTTCACTCGTATCTAGCTTTTTTTTTAAATCCACTTGCATTTAACCACTGTTGTTTGATCTACTGTGTCCACCACTTCCCAAGCTTCATTTTCTTCAAATGATTTTAATTCTTCTTCCATAGATATAATCCACTCGTGTGATTTTGACCCATCTAAAGACTCATCGTACGTTATCTGGTTCCTATAAAAACTGGCATCTGTTCCAATACACATAGCCATATCTGTCAGGTTTTCTTTTAAGTCTGATCTGTTTCGTAGGTCGGGTTGTTTCAGTTAATTCTTTTGCCTCTTTTATTAAATACTTAATACTGTCATAGAACTCATCTGAATTACTGTCAGTACTCTTTGCCATGGTTTTTTTTATTCTTCCACATAAGTGTTATCAATGTCACAAATCACCCATTTTGGTCAGAAACTGAGGAATCAGAATGTTCCAAATTATGTGATAACATTTTACGATTTTCTGTTATTTCAGCTTGCATCAGTCCTGAATCATCGTTCGGTTCCATAATGATCACATCCCTACCTGTTATAGCTTTCTGTATGACAGGGTTATATAACCGATATCCCTTTAAATTATCAGTATAACCTATAAGGTAATTACAGCCTTTTTGTCCCATTTCCACTATTTTTCTTTTGGAATATGGGTCGTAATTACATTTCCAAAATTTGGCTCAAATTTGGCTTGTGGCCAGTCCAAAGTTCAAAAGGGGTTTTTCCATCAATTCCTGAAGCTAGCGACCAATTTCTTTAAATACACGGCTGTGTGAACTGATTCTGTCCAGAACTTTTTATTTAACTTCGCATAAAAAAGCATACATCTGGCTTTTTCTACTATAGTGCGATAAAATCGTTCGTATACCCCATTCTGTTCTGGCTGTAGGGATTCGTTCTCTGATGAATGATTCGACATTATTACGCATGTACTATATCCAGCACTCTTTCACTTCTGTGACTGCTGGTAAAAGGTAATGTCGCTTGTTTAACTTTACAACATACTGTACAAATAAACATGCCAATCTCGGCTTTATTACTGTAATCTAGGCCGTCTACAGCTCCATACTTCATGATATTCATGTCTTTGCTGTTAATATGCCGTGCTTCATCAGTTGCCTGACTGACAAAAGATCTGTAGTGAGTTCAGGAACACCTAGCACATATTTAACAACAATATCATGTGATATACATTGCCAGCCACTGTCGTAATCTGTGTTTCTCTGGAGCACAACACAGGCATGGTTGTTCTATTAGCAAGTATAATCTACGTTTTAAGGCTACGTGAAACACTTTTTATGTCTTCCTGGCTGACCATCACATATGAACTGGCTCCAGAATCAATGTACCAAACAAGTTATTGAGAAAAACTGCATTGAATGCATTCACTGATTTATCCTTTGTTTCTGGACACTGATTTTTATAGTGACCGAACTGTTTACATTCTTTTACCTTCAAAGGTCGTGTTAACATTTTACCAGTCTTGCCAACCTTATTTAACTTTAATCGCTGGCAACCTTTTGATGTTAGAAATGCACTCATTGGTTCAGTGCCACCAACACGATCACTCATATCTCCAACAATTTGGTTTTTAAGACGTCAGCGGAAATGACAATCCCTGAATGTTTATTCGCCATTATCATGGGAGAAAATTTGTCAGGTAAACTCTCCCGCCAACAATAACGATCCAATCCACACATCGTTGATATTAAATCGGTACCTTTTACTTTATGCGCTGAGTCACGTACGCTATCATCGATTCACAACTTTCGAGACAAAATGAAATGAGGTTTTGCAACAAGCTATTCCTGCTAATGAATCCCGAGTCATCAAATAACGATTTTAATTTCTTCCACACATCATAAACTGTAATCTCGTACTTTAATATCCACGTACAATGATGGGTCAATCGTCATCACCAATTTTGCTTTCGATTTTTGTCCATCAACGCTGCTGCACTGCCATCTTGCTTGCTAATATCGATTCCTTCTAAAATTAACAAAAAAATGCACAGCAAACGCCCTCTCGTCATAATTCTCACTTCCCTTGAGTTTTGTCACGTTTACAATATAACTCAAGGCCATTTTAACAATATTAACACAATACTTTCAATAAAAATAACTATAACCCATAACCTAATAAAACGACATTACATTACATTAAAATATTAATTAGACATACAAAGGATACATATAATATATGATCACTAGATGGCATTAGTTATTTTAATACAATTTTAACAAATTAAATATTAACATTTCTACGTCTAAAATCTGATAACATAAATTTCGATAATGTACAATTTATCTACATTTCCGATTACACAACAATCGATGATGCTCCGCTTCCTGGTGACACTATCCTTAATTACACTGGATTTTGTATTAACATAGTTGCTATAATAATAGTATAGTTGTCAGTAACAAATGTTTTTTTAATTATTAAACAAAATGAATCGGTTGGTTAAAATATAGCCCTTTCGCCTTCAGTTACAATCGCACCATCCTATCTACGCGCTACCTAACTTTCTATAATCTATACTAATATTATAAAACTGGAGAATTTTTGTTTGTTTGGTTGAACGAACTAATCTCAGGAACTGCAGGTCCGATTTGAATTCTTTCAGTGTTAGATAGCTTATTTATCCAGGAAGGATATATATTTCATCACGCTAAGACCAATAGGAGCGGAGCACCAATGAAGAATGTTTCAAAATTGTTTCTTTTTCATTTTCAGTCTTTCCGCTGCGTGTTAATTAACCCAAAGTAGCTATTCCACGCGAACGAAGTCGCGAGCAGAAACTGGTATGTATAAGTATATGATCTTATTTTCCTCTTCCTACCCCTAATTTCAAGCAAATTCACTTCAACCGTGAGTTCACTTTACTTAGGGTAGATGTTATACCACATAATTTACCACTTTCCTTACCTATCCACTATTTTTACCCTATCAGTTTTTCCGTTGTTTCTTGCTCCGACACACCCATCCCCTTACAGTCAGTCCTGTTCTAGATCCCATACACGCTGGTCGACAATTAAACTATAATTTCTTTTATGTGATTTTAAGTAAAATAAAGAATGTTTGTTCTCATCAACTGGTTATATTGTTACTGAAAGAAGAACGTCCGTCTCGTCGGAAACAGTTTCCCAATTATTTTTTTACATAAAAACTTAATTTTCTTTGTTATTATAAATTTTCAAACTAGTTTCATTCAAATTCCTTTAACTAACAGACGAACCTATTAAGCTAATTTTGTATATTTAATAATTATTTAGTATTTGATAAATATCTAATTAGTTAAAACCATTAAGTAGTCTAAATTATTCCCATAATTGAAACTATTTGAATAAATCGAATAGTTGGAATTATTCCAATAGTTCGAAGCTTGTCAACAGTCGAATGTTCGGTTCGACTTTCGAATCGAATTATTCAGTTTGATTCGCTATCAAATAATTCAGCTTGACTTTAATATCGTTTGACAAGAGGAGAGGGGTAAAAGGGGTTAAAGGTGGTAGGGGTTGTGTCCTTGATTGTAAAGTTGTCACTCTTATTACAAGGTAATGCATATTTTTCGAGAGATTAATAAAAATTGATTCTAACTTAAAATCCGATAAACAGGGAAAACGAAACGTTATTATGGGCGATTGACAACCAAATCTGTATTAACTTATGCCCCAGTATATTGTTTCTGGTGTAAAATATCGTGCAAAATTGATGAAACGGAACGTAAAACAAAGAACTTCGCTATTTGCGTCATGTGTCAGTGTCATTTGTTTTCGTCCATTCCGTTTCCCTCAAGAGTTTCGTGAATGTGTTCTTTTTGTTTCGTGGTGTTTTTATTGTGGTTTTCTTTGGCAACTTTGGGTTATTCTCTGGACTGTGATCGTTTGCCTTCACGATTGACCTACGCTTGTACACTGGACACTGGTTTTCTGCCTAATCGGCTAACTTTTGAGCTTACGATCTCGGACTTGAATTTACTACTTACACAATCAACCAACGCTACTATGCAGGAACCTCAACCATCGACCAGCCGTTCTGCGGTAAGAGGATGAACCACCACTGAAGCGGCATCTTTATGTGGAGGAAGAGCGTGCATTGTAGACTTTAGTAAAAGTTAATCGCCAACTGGGCACACGTTGCAACGCTGTTGCGTTTGCAGAGGAAAGAGGACTGGTACCGCGTCAAAGAATGTGCCACTACCACGAAAGATCTATGACAATTGAATATTCGAGTGATAAAACGGTAGGTTCTTTTGTTTGTTACAGAGGGCCATGCAGAGTATATAAAGGAGGAGGAATATTTAAAAATAAAAAAAAGAAAATTTTTTTAAAAAAAAAAAAAAAGGAAAAAAAAGGGAGAAAAAAAAAGATGAGGCATACAACAGGGGGCACATTAAAACCAAAAATACAGAGAAAAGATGTTTTGGCCTTTGAAAACAAAGATTTAGGTTAGGTGCCTTTTACGGAGTATGCATACCAAATTAAGTACAGCTAAAACAACAACTGTAGCGTTAGCTGTTTTACACAATATTGCAATTGACATAAATGAGGACATATATATTGTTCAGTATATCAACATTTGCCAAAATATAAGACAAACTCTAAGGGATACATTGAGAGGGGAATAATAATAAGAAATTGTATAAATCAAAATTTTATAAAGGAGTCATGTTGCACTTCTGCAAAATACCATTTCAGTTGACGTAAAAATATAGCGAATGCCGATAGATCGACTTTACTCACTGTTATACATCGGCAACTGAAAATCCTATCGATAGTAACAAATTAGATAATAACTATTATAGGTGCCGACACTTGTACTTTATGTTGCATTGAAGTGATGAACACATAGTAACCTGTTTCGGGAACATCAGTGACATTCCTGCAACGAAAAGGCACGTAGGGCGTCGCGGCGCATCCGACGACACGAATCCAATCACGATCGGTCGCCGGGATCCGGAGAAAATAGAGAAAAATGGCGAGCAGATTCAAATTCTCCATACTTGCTTAGGTGGAGTGGATTTTTTTGGAAACATTTGATCACGCACTTCGGCTTTTGCCGGAAGTCGGAGTCAGGATGAACCATAAGTATATCTCTCAGAAATAGGCCACAACCACATTGATCCCATCACAAATATAAAAAAATACTTTTTACTAAAATTCATAATTATCCACTGGAATCTAATTTCATCCTACCTACATTTAAAAAGGCAGCCACGGAGTCAAGTCCAGTAGTTTTTACCAGTGTAGTACCAGAAAAGTACTTTGGTGACAGAATTACAATAAAACGCGCGTGTGAAGCTAGTTGGCGCGACGCCCCGCTGCCCAGCAAAGAATCACACATACACAACAACAGATCACTTACTCCTGGCCATCTCTTCACCGACTGACCCTTCAGTTGCCGGAAAACGACGCTGCAACCGTAGACAAGTAATACGTATCCTAATCAGTTTAAATTTGTCATACACAATCAACGGCAAACGCCTGAATTAGGCGAAATCGATGTTTCAATAATTCGTTCTAAAAAGAAAATAATGATTGCGAAAGTTCTATATTATATGAAAGAATCAAGCCCTTATCAGGATTATAGGCCCAGATACTTGTTATTATATGAACGATATCTATGATGATATGATCACCGATTAAGAAGTGGTTTGCAAGCAAGGTTGTGAGTAACATTTTGTGTTATACCAGTGTAATTAAAAACAAAATGGAGGCTTTATATAAATTACAAAATGATAAACGTATTAGTATAGAAACGGCAAGATTTTTTTTAAGAAAGCGCAGATAAATAGGATTTCAATAGCGCACATTCAAATAAAAATCAATTATTGTGATAGTATCTTAAAATTACCCCATATAAAAATTCCTTACATAAACTCAATGTTACTCGTTGATATAGGTGCTAGTATAATTAATTTACTCTCTCCCCCGGGAGGGTGGCGTATCCATTAGGATTTCCCCATGTAAAAAAAAAAAAAAAATATACCTATCATTGACTTTTAACGAAATGACTATAAGAAAAGGATTGTGTACATCTAAAGGATTTTTTTTATTTGCGTACTTCATATTTTCACCCTTTTACAATATTTTCCTAAGACACTTAAGTCTGACATGGGAATATCAATTGGTTCAGAATCCCATATGTTCGCCAACAAACGTGATCAAGTCCGAATTAGACACCGAAAAATCACTTAACTCGTTTAAAGATGAGGGTACTTCACCTTGTCGAAATGTGGTGAAAGGTATTTGTTGGACAGATTCGAGTTGGTCGGGTCAGATCGTGGCTTGTATTAAAATAGTTTACTGGAAGAATTTGACCCGTAACCAGTGCCATGGTTCACAAAAAAATTGCTTCAAAAGTTGACAACGACAGCAGCATGTCTACATATAAATTGATCGCATAAAATAAGGATAGCTCTATGGCAACGTCAACAATGAAGGATTACTCGTATATATGACAAGTGGAATCAACGCATCAGAAAATTGTGCAACTATAACTATAGTTCGGAATAGGGAATCGTGAATACGAATGACTACAAGCCAACGCAGGTTTACAAATAAATTCCACAACAAAATTAATAGATGCCACAACTACTTTGTCATCTAACATTTTTGAAATTTATTCAAATTCCTACTTAAAAATATTTGACTACTTTTCACAGTGTACAGTTTAATCTAGTTCCCATTTCTATCAAACATCGAACTATTATTGCGATTTTAACCATACAAAATGGAAGGTTTACGTAAGATTCTAGACGAATTCAGAGAAAAGGTAACCAATGGTTTAACCAACTTTAAATAAGACTTTGCTCGTAGGCTACATTGACGAATAGGGGTATAATTTTGTATTACTTTGTGTGTGTGTACACGGGTGTTATATCATGTTCCAGGGCAGCTCGTCAGCGGCCTCTTAGAGTCCTTTTAGACCAGAACATTATCTCGGTGCTGCAGAATGGTGTTGACTGTGAAGACGGTTTGGATTAGGACGATGACCGCCTCGCAGTCTCAGAGTTTGTAGCTGAATTAGAAACATTTGATTACAATACTTCCGAATTAGAAGTGGGCGTGTATTCTTTTATAGAAACCTTATAAAATAATCATGAAAGCTCATCTTCTTTACCTCCAAGCGCTTAAACGGCTGAAAGAAAGTCCCTTTGCAAGAACACCTTTGTGTGGACAAGCAAATGTGTTCCACTAAAGCACGGAATATGTTAAAGTGATACAACCCTCAAAAAGCACACAAATGGGGTGGTTACAAAGTATATGTGTTGAGTGGCGTTTTTGGTTAAGCCTATAAAACAGAAATTGAAACTGACAATGAATACGTTGTGCTTCCAGAATAGTCAGATTTGGGTACATCATCTAACGTTGTCGTGAGGGTAGCGCGCATGATTCCAAGGCACCAGAGTTACAAATTATATTTTGACAATTATTTTACCTCTTTTCGTCTGTTGAAATATTTGGCCATAGAAGGTATTCATAGTCTTCGTACAATGAAAAGAAAAAGAGTCCCGGACTGTAAGTTCCTACCAGAAAAGGTGGTATTGAAAAAACCCAGAGGTTATTCAAATGAATACTTAGCCGACCTCAACGGTACCTATATAAGTAATGTGGCATGGAATTACAATAAAATTGCCACTTTGGCTTCTACTTTTACTGGAATACAGCCTGAAACTGATGTTCGCAGATGAGACAAACAGAATTCCAGGTACGTGAATATAAAACGACCCAATGTTGTAGGAGAGTACAATCGCCACATGGGTTGTGTTGACCTAATCGACAGTATCATGGGGATTTACAAGATACAGCTGCGTAGCAAACGTTGGCAAATACGTGTGTTCTACCATTACTTGATCTCACAATGGGAAACGGATGGATGCTTTATAAACGAGTCTAATGACAAAGACTTTTCATGTCGTTTATCGTCAGTAGATTTTCGTCTGGATGTTGCAATAACTCTTTGAAAATTGGACATAAAACCTAGTTGTCTAGTCGACGTTCGCTGGAGAACGACATACAATGTAAAAAGCACAAAGGACCTGCCCAGCATGAACCTCCACTGGCAGTACGACAAGACCAGATTAGGCACTGGCCCTAATTGTCTGATAATAAATTAGATGCAAGTTCGCAAAGTGTATTGGATTTAATCACAATATATGCGAAAAATGCAGATTTGCGTTGTACAAGTTTGATTTGAGATTAATGTTAACACAGGCGAAGAAATTTTTATATACTCCAAAATTGTAAGAAACGATAATACAAAAGTAATGTGGTGGAGAGATAACCTTTAATGATGACAAGCACGTACAAGAGAACTGCAGGGCCGAGGTGCAATCACGTCGGTATCCGGATTATAAAGACAATATTAGGAAAGCATGTAAACTGCAAACTGTATTTGAGAAATACAGAGAAACCAATTTTGTCACAATGCGTATGCACTGTAAAGTGTAAGTAAAATACGAAAACCATGGAAAATTACTTATCCAATTAAATTTCATTTGTATTCGAAATTAACTAAGACCAAGAACTGGTTCAGAAACTTCCACCTTTCATAACGTCCAACTATTTTTAAGCTTATGGCTCAGTGTTAAGGAATGTGCACGGGATAAACCAAACTGTGGTAAAAAATGTTATAAAAAAAAGGTTCGCTACCCTGCACATGTTTCTCATCTCGGATATGACATTTTCTTGTGCGGTTTTGGAAGCGTTGTGACGTCCGACGCGTATTAATATTTGTAATATTTGTTTGTTGGATTAATTTGATATTAATTGTTGTAAACACTATTTTGGACATTATTATTATTTGTTGTGAGTGTTTGTGCTATCCTACACATATACATACAAATACACTACACACACATTACTACACACGGAGCAGCACAGTGCAAGCGTAACAGGAACGCCAAGCCTGTAAGGTAAGTGGTTTAATAATAATTGCATTTACGTATTATTAGAGTTGCTGTGTAAATGGCAGTTTCACTCAAAGTAGTCATAACCCCGAATTGAAAATATTGATGGGCCCAGCACCAATTCGGTTTTGCGGTGGTGACTATCTCGTACACTCAGTGTTTCCCCGAGGCAAAGCTCCCTGTTTTTCTATTTTTTTTGGAAAATAATTGAATAAATTAAAAATGATTAAACCCGTATATTTTATTTTTTTTAATTACCCGTACACTAAAAAAATAGAAAATCTATGTTCTTGAGTAATAGAAGGTTAGAGCATATGCCTATTCATTGACTTTTAACGAAATGACTATAAGAAAAGGATTGTGTACATCTAAAGGATTTTTTTTATTTGCGTACTTCATATTTTCACCCTTTTAGAATATTTTCCTAAGACACTTATGTCTGACATGGGAATATCAATTGGTTCAGAATCCCATATGTTCGCCAACAAACGTGATCAAGTCCGAATTAGACACCGAAAAATCACTTAACTCGTTTAAAGATGAGGGTACTTCACCTTGTCGAAATGTGGTGAAAGGTATTTGTTGGACAGATTCGAGTTGGTCGGGTCAGATCGTGGCTTGTATTAAAATAGTTTACTGGAAGAATTTGACCCGTAACCAGTGCCATGGTTCACAAAAAAATTGCTTCAAAAGTTGACAACGACAGCAGCATGTCTACATATAAATTGATCGCATAAAATAAGGATAGCTCTATGGCAACGTCAACAATGAAGGATTACTCGTATATATGACAAGTGGAATCAACGCATCAGAAAATTGTGCAACTATAACTATAGTTGGGAATAGGGAATCGTGAATGCGAATGACTACAAACCAACGCAGGTTTACAAATAAATTCCACAACAAAATTAATAGATGCCACAACTACTCTCTCATCTAAAATTTTTGAAATTTATTCAAATTCCTACTTAGAAATATTTGACTACTTTTCAAAGTGTACAGTTTAATCTAGTTCCCATTTCTATCAAACGTCAAACTATTATTGCGATTTTAACCATACAAAATGGAAGGTTTACGTAAGATTCTAGACGAATTCAGAGAAAAGGTAACCAATGGTTTAACCAACTTTAAATAAGACTTTGCTCGTAGGCTACATTGACGAATAGGGGTATAATTTTGTATTACTTTGTGTGTGTGTACATGGGTGTTATATCATGTTCCAGGGCAGCTCGTCAGCGGCCTCTTAGAGTCCTTTTAGACTAGAACATTATCTCGGTGCTGCAGAATGGTGTTGACTGTGAAGACGGTTTGGATTAGGACGATGACCGCCTCGCAGTCTCAGAGTTTGTAGCTGAATTGGAAACATTTGATGACAATACTTCCGAATTAGAAGTGGACGTGTATTCTTTTATAGAAACCTTATAAAATAATCATGAAAGCTCATCTTCTTTACCTCCAAGCGCTTAAACGGCTGAAAGAAAGTCCCTTTGGAAGAACACCTTTGTGTGGACAAGCAAATGTGTTCCACTAAAGCACGGAATATGTTAAAGTGATACAACCCTCAAAAAGCACACAAATGAGGTTACAAAGTATATGTGTTGAGTGGCGTTTTTGGTTACGCCTATAAAACAGAAATTGAAACTGACAATGAAAACGTTGTGCTTCCAGAATAGTCTGATTTGGGTACATCATCTAACGTTGTCGTGAGGGTAGCGCGCATGATTCCAAGGCACCAGAGTTATAAATTATATTTTGACAATTATTTTACCTCTTTTCGTCTGTTGAAATATTTGGCCAAAGAAGGTATTCATAGTCTTCGTACAATGAAAAAAAAAAGAGTCCCGGACTGTAAGTTCCTACCAGAAAAGGTGGTATTGAAAAAACCCAGAGGTTATTCAAATGAATACTTAGCCGACCTCAACGGTACCTATATATGTAGTGTGGGATGGAATTACAATAAAATTGCCACTTTGCCTTCTACTTTTACTGGAATACAGCCTGAAACTGATGTTCGCAGATGGGACAAACAGAATTCCAGGTACGTGAATATAAAACGACCTAATGTTGTAGGAGAGTACAGTCGCCACATGGGTTGTGTTGACCTAAGCGACAGCATCATGGGGATTTACAAGATACAGCTGCGTAGCAAACGTTGGCAAATACGTGTGTTCTACCATTACTTGATCTCACAATAGGAAACGGATGGATGCTTTATAAACGAGTCTCTAATGACAAAGACTTTTCAAGTCGTTTATCGTCAGTAGATTTTCGTCTGGATGTTGCAATAACTCTTTGAAAATTGGACATAAAACCTAGTCGTCTAGTCGACGTTCGCTGAAGAACGAGATGCAATGAAAAAAACACAAAGGACCTGCCCAGCGTGCACCTCCACTGGCAGTACAAGACCAGATTAGGCACTGGCCCTAATTGTCTGATAAAAAATTAGATGCAAGTTCGCAAAGTGTATTGGATTTAATCACAATATATGCGAAAAATGCAGAGTTGCGTTGTACAAGTTTGATTTGAGATTAATGTTAACACAGGCGAAGAAATTTTTATATACTCAAAAGTTGTAAGAAACGACGATACCAAAGTATTGAAAAACACACAAAGGACCTGCCCAGCATGCACCTCCACTGGCTGTACGACAAGAGCAGATTAAGCACTGGTCCTAATTGTCTGATAAAAAAATTAGATTCAAGTTCCCAAAGTGTATTGGATTTAATCACAATATATGCGAAAAATGCAGAGTTGCGTAGTGCAACTTTGATTTGTGATTAATGTTAACACAGCTGAAGAAATTTTTATAAACTCAAAAGTTGTAAGAAACGACGATACCAAACGTAATGTGGTGGAGAGATAACCGAATCACAACCTTTAATGATGACAAGCACGTACAAGAGAGTCGCGGGCCAGATCACGTCGGTATCCGGATTATAAAGACAATATTAGGAAAGCACGCAAACTGCAAACTGTATTTGAGAAGCAAAGAGAAACCAATTTAGTCACAATGCGTATACACTGTAAAGAGTAAGTAAAATACTAAGACCGTGGAAAATTAGTTATCCAATTAAACTACATCTGTATTCGAAATTGACTACGACCAAGAACTTGTTCAGTAACTTCCACCTTTCATAATGTCAAACTATTTTTAAGCTTATGGCTCAGTAACCGAATAATACCTTTAATGATGACAAGCACGTACAAGAGAGTTGCAGGCCCGATCACGTCGGTATCCGGATTATAAAGACAATATTAGGAAAGCATGTCAACTGCAAACTGTATTTGCCTTTGAAAGGTATTCGTTGGACAGATTCGAGTTGGTCGGATCAGATCGTGGCTTGTATTAAAATAGTTTACTGGAAGAACTTGACCCTTAACCAGTGCCATGGTTCACAAAAAACCTTCCTTCAAAAAAGTTGAAAACGGCAGCAGCTTATCTACATATGATATCTTGATCACATGTAATAAGTACTCCTCTATGGCCACATCCACGATGCAGGATTACTCGTATATATGACAGATGGAATCAACGCATCAGAAAATCGTGCAACTATAACTATATGGAAATACGGTAACATCAGTGCGAATGACTACAACCCCTCGCAGGTTTCCAAATAAATTCTACAACAAAATTAATAGATGCCACAACTGCGGACTCTCGTAACATTTTCGAAATTTATTACAAACGGACGGTTGCTTTATAAAAGAGTCTCTAATAACAAAGACTTTTCATGTCGTTTATCATCAGCAGATTTTCGTCTGGATGTTGCAATAACTCTTTGAAAATTGGACATAAAACCTCGTCGTCTAGTCGACGTTTGCTGAAGAACGAGATACAATGAAAAAAACACAAAGGACCTTGCCCAGCGTGCACCTCCACTGGCAGTACAAGACCAGATTAGGCACTGGCCCTAATTGTCTGATAAAAAACTTAGATGCAAGTTCACAAAGTGTATTGGATTTAATCACAATATATGCGAAAAATGCGAGTCGCGTCGTGCCACTTTGATTTGTGATTAATGTTAACACAGCTGAAGAAATTTTTATATACTCAAAAGTTGTAAGAAACGACGATACCAACGTAATGTGGTGGAGAGATAACCGAATCATAACCTTTAATGATGACAAGCACGTACAAGAGAGTCGCGGGCCAGATCACGTCGGTATCCGGATTATAAAGACAATATTAGGAAAGCACGCAAACTGCAAACTGTATTTGAGAAGCAAAGAGAAACCCATTTAGTCACAATGCGTATATACTGTAAAGAGTAAGTAAAATACTAAGACCGTGGAAAATTAGTTATCCAATTAAACTACATCTGTATTCGAAATTGACTACGACCAAGAACTTGTTCAGTAACTTCCACCTTTCATAATGTCAAACTATTTTTAAGCTTATGGCTCAGTAACCGAATAATACCTTTAATGATGACAAGCACGTACAAGAGAGTTGCAGGCCCGATCACGTCGGTATCCGGATTATAAAGACAATATTAGGAAAGCATGTCAACTGCAAACTGTATTTGCCTTTGAAAGGTATTCGTTGGACAGATTCGAGTTGGTCGGATCAGATCGTGGCTTGTATTAAAATAGTTTACTGGAAGAACTTGACCCTTAACCAGTGCCATGGTTCACAAAAAACCTTCCTTCAAAAAAGTTGAAAACGGCAGCAGCTTATCTACATATGATATCTTGATCACATGTAATAAGTACTCCTCTATGGCCACATCCACGATGCAGGATTACTCGTATATATGACAGATGGAATCAACGCATCAGAAAATCGTGCAACTATAACTATATGGAAATACGGTAACATCAGTGCGAATGACTACAACCCCTCGCAGGTTTCCAAATAAATTCTACAACAAAATTAATAGATGCCACAACTGCGGACTCTCGTAACATTTTCGAAATTTATGGCAAACGGACGGTTGCTTTATAAAAGAGTCTCTAATAACAAAGACTTTTCATGTCGTTTATCATCAGCAGATTTTCGTCTGGATGTTGCAATAACTCTTTGAAAATTGGACATAAAACCTTGTCGTCTAGTCGACGTTCGCTGAAGAACGAGATACAATGAAAAAAACACAAAGGACCTGCCCAGCGTGCACCTCCACTGGCAGTACAAGACCAGATTAGGCACTGGCCCTAATTGTCTGATAAAAAACTTAGATGCAAGTTCACAAAGTGTATTGGATTTAATCACAATATATGCGAAAAATGCAGAGTCGCGTCGTGCCACTTTGATTTGTGATTAATGTTAACACAGCTGAAGAAATTTTTATATACTCAAAAGTTGTAAGAAACGACGATACCAACGTAATGTGGTGGAGAGATAACCGAATCATAACCTTTAATGATGGCAAGCACGTACAAGAGAGTCGCGGGCCAGATCACGTCGGTATCCGGATTATAAAGACAATATTAGGAAAGCACGCAAACTGCAAACTGTATTTGAGAAGCAAAGAGAAACCAATTTAGTCACAATGCGTATAATACACTGTAAAGAGTAAGTAAAATACTAAGACCGTGGAAAATTAGTTATCCAATTAAACTACATCTGTATTCGAAATTGACTACGACCAAGAACTTGTTCAGTAACTTCCACCTTTCATAATGTCAAACTATTTTTAAGCTTATAGCTCAGTAACCGAATAATACCTTTAATGATGACAAGCACGTACAAGAGAGTTGCAGGCCCGATCACGTCGGTATCCGGATTATAAAGACAATATTAGGAAAGCATGTCAACTGCAAACTGTATTTGCCTTTGAAAGGTATTCGTTGGACAGATTCGAGTTGGTCGGATCAGATCGTGGCTTGTATTAAAATAGTTTACTGGAAGAACTTGACCCGTAACCAGTGCCATGGTTCACAAAAAACCTTCCTTCAAAAAAGTTGAAAACGGCAGCAGCTTATCTACATATGATATCTTGATCACATGTAATAAGTACTCCTCTATGGCCACATCCACGATGCAGGATTACTCGTATATATGACAGATGGAATCAACGCATCAGAAAATCGTGCAACTATAACTATATGGAAATACGGTAACATCAGTGCGAATGACTACAACCCCTCGCAGGTTTCCAAATAAATTCTACAACAAAATTAATAGATGCCACAACTGCGGACTCTCGTAACATTTTCGAAATTTATGACAAACGGACGGTTGCTTTATAAAAGAGTCTCTAATAACAAAGACTTTTCATGTCGTTTATCATCAGCAGATTTTCGTCTGGATGTTGCAATAACTCTTTGAAAATTGGACATAAAACCTCGTCGTCTAGTCGACGTTTGCTGAAGAACGAGATACAATGAAAAGAACACAAAGGACCTTGCCCAGCGTGCACCTCCACTGGCAGTACAAGACCAGATTAGGCACTGGCCCTAATTGTCTGATAAAAAACTTAGATGCAAGTTCACAAAGTGTATTGGATTTAATCACAATATATGCGAAAAATGCGAGTCGCGTCGTGCCACTTTGATTTGTGATTAATGTTAACACAGCTGAAGAAATTTTTATATACTCAAAAGTTGTAAGAAACGACGATACCAACGTAATGTGGTGGAGAGATAACCGAATCATAACCTTTAATGATGACAAGCACGTACAAGAGAGTCGCGGGCCAGATCACGTCGGTATCCGGATTATAAAGACAATATTAGGAAAGCACGCAAACTGCAAACTGTATTTGAGAAGCAAAGAGAAACCCATTTAGTCACAATGCGTATATACTGTAAAGAGTAAGTAAAATACTAAGACCGTGGAAAATTAGTTATCCAATTAAACTACATCTGTATTCGAAATTGACTACGACCAAGAACTTGTTCAGTAACTTCCACCTTTCATAATGTCAAACTATTTTTAAGCTTATGGCTCAGTAACCGAATAATACCTTTAATGATGACAAGCACGTACAAGAGAGTTGCAGGCCCGATCACGTCGGTATCCGGATTATAAAGACAATATTAGGAAAGCATGTCAACTGCAAACTGTATTTGCCTTTGAAAGGTATTCGTTGGACAGATTCGAGTTGGTCGGATCAGATCGTGGCTTGTATTAAAATAGTTTACTGGAAGAACTTGACCCGTAACCAGTGCCATGGTTCACAAAAAACCTTCCTTCAAAAAAGTTGAAAACGGCAGCAGCTTATCTACATATGATATCTTGATCACATGTAATAAGTACTCCTCTATGGCCACATCCACGATGCAGGATTACTCGTATATATGACAGATGGAATCAACGCATCAGAAAATCGTGCAACTATAACTATATGGAAATACGGTAACATCAGTGCGAATGACTACAACCCCTCGCAGGTTTCCAAATAAATTCTACAACAAAATTAATAGATGCCACAACTGCGGACTCTCGTAACATTTTCGAAACTTATGGCAAACGGACGGTTGCTTTATAAAAGAGTCTCTAATAACAAAGACTTTTCATGTCGTTTATCATCAGCAGATTTTCGTCTGGATGTTGCAATAACTCTTTGAAAATTGGACATAAAACCTCGTCGTCTAGTCGACGTTTGCTGAAGAACGAGATACAATGAAAAAAACACAAAGGACCTGCCCAGCGTGCACCTCCACTGGCAGTACAAGACCAGATTAGGCACTGGCCCTAATTGTCTGATAAAAAACTTAGATGCAAGTTCACAAAGTGTATTGGATTTAATCACAATATATGCGAAAAATGCGAGTCGCGTCGTGCCACTTTGATTTGTGATTAATGTTAACACAGCTGAAGAAATTTTTATATACTCAAAAGTTGTAAGAAACGACGATACCAACGTAATGTGGTGGAGAGATAACCGAATCATAACCTTTAATGATGACAAGCACGTACAAGAGAGTCGCGGGCCAGATCACGTCGGTATCCGGATTATAAAGACAATATTAGGAAAGCACGCAAACTGCAAACTGTATTTGAGAAGCAAAGAGAAACCCATTTAGTCACAATGCGTATATACTGTAAAGAGTAAGTAAAATACTAAGACCGTGGAAAATTAGTTATCCAATTAAACTACATCTGTATTCGAAATTGACTACGACCAAGAACTTGTTCAGTAACTTCCACCTTTCATAATGTCAAACTATTTTTAAGCTTATGGCTCAGTAACCGAATAATACCTTTAATGATGACAAGCACGTACAAGAGAGTTGCAGGCCCGATCACGTCGGTATCCGGATTATAAAGACAATATTAGGAAAGCATGTCAACTGCAAACTGTATTTGCCTTTGAAAGGTATTCGTTGGACAGATTCGAGTTGGTCGGATCAGATCGTGGCTTGTATTAAAATAGTTTACTGGAAGAACTTGACCCGTAACCAGTGCCATGGTTCACAAAAAACCTTCCTTCAAAAAAGTTGAAAACGGCAGCAGCTTATCTACATATGATATCTTGATCACATGTAATAAGTACTCCTCTATGGCCACATCCACGATGCAGGATTACTCGTATATATGACAGATGGAATCAACGCATCAGAAAATCGTGCAACTATAACTATATGGAAATACGGTAACATCAGTGCGAATGACTACAACCCCTCGCAGGTTTCCAAATAAATTCTACAACAAAATTAATAGATGCCACAACTGCGGACTCTCGTAACATTTTCGAAATTTATGGCAAACGGACGGTTGCTTTATAAAAGAGTCTCTAATAACAAAGACTTTTCATGTCGTTTATCATCAGCAGATTTTCGTCTGGATGTTGCAATAACTCTTTGAAAATTGGACATAAAACCTTGTCGTCTAGTCGACGTTCGCTGAAGAACGAGATACAATGAAAAAACACAAAGGACCTGCCCAGCGTGCACCTCCACTGGCAGTACAAGACCAGATTAGGCACTGGCCCTAATTGTCTGATAAAAAACTTAGATGCAAGTTCACAAAGTGTATTGGATTTAATCACAATATATGCGAAAAATGCAGAGTTGCGTCGCGCCACTTTGATTTGTGATTAATGTTAACACAGGCGAAGAAATTTTTATATACTCAAAAGTTGTAAGAAACGACGATACCAACGTAATGTGGTGGAGAGATAACCGAATCATAACCTTTAATGATAACATGCACGTACAAGAAAGAGAGTCGCGGGCCCGATCACGTCGGTATCCGGATTATAAAGACAATATTAGGAAAGCATGTAAACTGCAAACTGTATTTGAGAAATAAAGACAAACCAATTTTGTCACAATGCGTATGCACTGTAAAGTGTAAGTAAAATACTAAGACCGTGGAAAATTAGTTATCCAATTAAACTACAAAACTTCTTCCAAAACAATGAAGTCGAAATGGGAACATCCACAATTATTATTACTTAAGGAAGACACACGATCTGATGGAATAAGATCGGTAAATAAATTGACTGAAGTTCATGTTTATAAAGAGAGAATACCCAAAATGAAAGTAAAGCACGCTGCCCAAGTATTCAGTCAACGAGTTTCATCTGCAATGTGGTTTTTAGCAAGTATGTACATACATACCTTTCGATATTTTATTTAGCAGTTTTATTCAGTATTTCAACTAAATAATTAAAATTCGTATAACAATCCCTTTATTTATAAAAAAAAGACTATACAAGAAATGATGAGTATGCTGAACGACTCCATACGTTTTTTCTCACGTATTTAATTTGAATTTGTTTAAATAAGTTTCTTTTTACTTACATACAATTACATAGGTGTACAACTTTGCTTCCCCCGTTTTGCAATAGATGGCTGTAGCGGTAAGTGGTAATCGATATAAATAGATCGTAGATGTCATACAATAAGCTTAGGTATTTGTAAACATACCGCCATCGAAATTTAGTCGATTCGTGACTGCATCATAAAGTTATTCTCGATTAAACATGTCAGCTTACGAGCCAAATTCTCGTCATTTGCGGAAGGTTTTAATTTTCTGCTTTAATATGAACAAATCTGCGGATGAGGCTTGTCGAATGCTCTCAAATACCTATGGTGAGGCCGCTATTAGTGAAAGAATGTGCCGAGCGTGGTTTCAACGCTTCAAGAACGGTGATTTTGACATCGAAGACCAGCATGGCCTGTGGAAGAGAGAAGGTTTTCGAAGATGCAGAATTGGAGGCATTACTTGATCAAGACTCGTGTCAAACGCAACAAGAATTGGCAGGATCATTGGGAGTGGCGCAACAAACCATTTCAAAACGCCTGAAAGTCATGGGAATGATTCAGAAACAAGGAAATTGGGTGCCGTACGAATTGAATCCGAGAGATGTTGAACGGCGTTTGTTTGCTTGCAAGGCAAAGACGGAAGGGATTTCTGCATCGCATTGTGACAGGGGACGAAAAATGGATTCATTACGATAGTCCCAAACGCAGAAAATCATGGGGATATCCCGGCCATGCTTCCACGTCGACGGCCAAATCGAATATTCACGGTTCCAAGGTAATGCTCATTTTAGCAACAAAACTCTCAGGAGGCATACTGATGAGGACTGATTAAAATTCGTAAAACAATCCCTTTATTTATAAAAAAAAATATTAAACAAGCAAATGATGAATATGCTGAACAATTCAATACGTTTTTTCTCACGTATTTAATTTAAATTGGTTTAAATAAGTTTATTTTTGCTTACACACAGTGAGTTAGAAGTACAGTTGCAACTCAAATACCTTCAACATTTAATTGCAATCTTAAAATATAAAGAATAACTAAAATATTCCACGAGTTCATTTTCAAGTGTCTACAAAATTTTATTACAATGAAGCATTACATTTGTATAGTCAAGATGTAACATTTTTATTATCAGGACACAGAATATTGCCTGCAGAATGTGAACAGACAGCGGAGGTGTAGTTATTATTTGATAAAATATTTGATTCTATTAATGGACGCTCATATAAAGTTAGCAGCAAAGTTGATAAAGGTTGCTTGAAGAATGGGTCACCCCATTTTAAATTATGTGATGATGTAATACCTATTTTAAAGTCGATGGGTTTTGAAGTAAATAAAAAAACAAAGTGACGGTACTATTACAAAGAAATATGAGACGGTTCCGTCTTTGAATAATTTTGTATATGGAATTTAGACGTTTTTTTTATTAAGGCGTTGGTAACTCTACTAACGTATACGTACAAAGGTCATAAGTTTTCAAAACTTTTTCATTACTATTGGCTTACAAAACCTTTGCTTATCAAACAGTTTGGTGACGGTCAATGTGTTTATATTATAAAAATGCCCAAAAGAGAACAATTAAAATGTCGTTGTGGTTACCAGGGTTTGTGACCAACCACTAATAAACATTGCGACTATAAATAGCTTAAATGAAGAAAGCAAGGCAGAATATTTAAATAAAGGAAAGAATTACAATTCTGAAGCGATCAATATCGATGGTAATAATTATAATGTATCCATTATATGATCCTACGCATCTTTTAACGGGATAAGAAATACAAAAAAAAACGAGACATCCATAACAATGAAGTCGATTTTATATATGAAAACTGTGAAGGAAATGTGGCAGCATTTAAAAATTAAATATAATGTAAGTAGCATATTGATGAGGAATCTCAATCAAGATGCTCTGGAAAACTTTTTTGCCAAATAAGAAGTAATGACATGAGAAATACAAACCCAACTAAATTCCAATTTACAAATGCGTACAAAACACTATTAATAAATAATTTTACTTCACCCCACTCTGTGATCGCTAATTGTGAAGTAGATCACAATAAAAGTTTAAAATTAATCAAATTGTTATTCAAGGACAAGGATACAGTACAAGAGCGGTTACAAAACTTTTAAACAGGCTTATAGATACGCAAGTGCATCATGGATGCGTCAGAATCCAGATGCTCGACTAACAGATTATGACGTTGCTGGACTGACAAATATAGCGTTTACCAAAGCTGCTAGATTAGAGATAACCCAAAATAATTTCCCTTGCACAGGTATCCAGCCCTTTAATCGAGGTGTTTTCAGAACTTGACTTTTTAGGTTCTGAGTTAACTGATATACCAATTGAAGATAGATCTAGTGAATTAAGAATCCAGACTCTTAGTCCTGCAGCATCTGAAGATGAGCCAAGGCCGTCAACTAGCGCTCTAACTGTATCGTTAGCTACCATCCAGCTTCATGAAGCAATAGCAACCACGAACGTTGAACCAACAGCTAGCGATTAGCTGCGTCGTTAGCAACCTTACAAAATACAGTGCCATGTGCAAGTGTTGGTGTTGGAAATATTAATTATGTTCTTAAGGATGAGTCACCTCTTCCGGGTGTCTAAAAAAAACGACTGCCAGCTAGAAAAGAATAACGCAAAAAAGTGAAATTTTGACATATTCGCCTTGTACAAAGGAATTAATGGGAAGGTTAAAAACCCCAAAGTTGTGGTAAAGATTATGAGAAACATGAAAAGGGGAGTAAAAGTGAAGAAGGTTGGATCTCAGCCAGATTCACAACATCAGGAGACGGAATGCATTATTTGCAGTGAAACATTCAATGAGTATTGGATCCAATGCAAAATATTTGAGGACTTGGCTCACGAAGCATGTGTAGATTTAAATCCATCCCATGAGTACTATTACTGTGATATGTGTCACCAAAAACGCATTAGTCATTATATACGTGGGTGGTTGGAGCTATCCGCGACTTTAAAAACACCAAAATTTGATATTTGAATTCGCTTTAATTACAGTTAGATTATATTGTTTATCTAAGTGTTCAATATTTATCTTAAGTAATAAAATAATAGTAATAATGTTTATTATTTTTTATATTTCTAATAAATATAGTCATAATATCGTAAACAACAAAATGGCCGAAGCTCTCTGCCCTACCTTACTGCCATGATATTTGACAAATTTGATAAATTGCACATTCTGAAGGATAAAAGGCTCGCTCGAAGCGCTGAAGGGACGAGGAAAGAGAAGAGGTATTTATTCCCTGCTTCTCGCGCTCGTGCTATAAGACTAATAGCCTAAGGTAAAGAGAAATGCTTCACAAGTACCTACAAGTAAGTTGTATGTTTATAAAAGACAGGAGACGGTGGACAAAAAAGTAATGAGTGACGTATGTATCTCTGAGGTACGTAAATATATACGAGTATTCGAGAATAACTACGCACGACTGGTCTGCCGTACAGCCCAAATTCTAATTTTAGATTGTAGAGAAAAGTAATCGAATAATGTTCTTAAGTAGACACAAACATTTCAAAAGTATTGATATCTTTAACCAATAGACGTCTAATTCACAAAAGTCTACTGAAAATAGTTTTTTGATCTTTTTCTGATCATTAATATTGCTGGAATTGCCTTTTGAAAACTATGCTGGAAATGCCGATATATCTGCTGTCCACATGCAAATCATCATACAGTTATAAATGCTGAAGTGCAAACGTGTTTGCAAAGTCAGGAAAAAATCAAAAAGGGTGTTTTTACACGGTAACCTGAGTATTCCGCGTATATACACACTTTATACAGATCGGAATAATGAAGGAACTTGTAAAGAGTGAAAACGCGACAATACGGAGACATGGTATCGAAAACCGTTCAAGAGAAATGAAATATAATTACTTATATAACATACATTCTAAGATACATGGCGCTGTCTTAATTTTAAATGACTTTCATGTTTACCGTTATAATCGAGTGTCAATAGACGGCGCTGTACATAATATTAATTCGATATTGAAATTTTACCGAAAATTATTAACTTATGCACAAACATTGAACATAATTAACTCTTCCTACCCTTGGTTTCAATTGATATTCGTATCAAAAATATCATGGTAAATTTGTTTACCTTTAGGTAAATAGACGGAATAAGTGAAAAATGGTGATTTTTTTGTAAAACACGACCAAACACGTCAAAATGACATAGATTAATATGTAACATTTTTAAAAAAAACACACCTCTAGAATACGGAAATCAAGGAAGGAAATATTAGAGGACGCTATTTAACACGTTGCTTCACAAGAAGACAGCGCCATGCATCAATATTCCTGACATAACCACGTGTCGTTTCAGGACATCGAAAAATCACGAACTCATTTAATGATGAGGGTACTTCACCTAGTCGAAATGTGGTTAAAGATATTTGTTGGACACAGCAGAAGTTATGAAGTGGATGATCGTGTCAAATCGTGGCTTGTATTAAAATACTTTACTGGAAGAATTTGACCCGTAACCAGTGCCATGGTTCACAAAAAGCTGGCTTCAAAAAAGTCGACCGTGATCCAATCATATCTACCTATCCTGATCACATAAAATAAGTACTCCTCTATGGCAACGTCAACGATGAACGGTTATATATGACAGATGGAATCAACGCATCAGATTTTCTAAATCAATACTATACGGAGCAACAAATCTTTAAGATTTCAGGAGAAAATTGTGCAACTATAACTATATGGGAATCATCAGTGCGAATGACTACAACCCAAGCGCTTAAACGGCTGAAAGAAAGTCCCTTTGGAAGAACACCTTTGTGTGGACAAGCAAATGTGTTCCACTAAAGCACGGAATATGTTAAAGTGATACAACCCTCAAAAAGCACACAAATGGGGTTACAAAGTCTATGTGTTGAGTGGCGTTTTTGGTTACGCCTATAAAACAGAAATTGAAACTGACAATGAAAACGTTGTGCTTCCAGAATAGTCTGATTTGGGTACATCATCTAACATTGTCGTAAGGGTAGCGCGCATGATTCCAAGGCACCAGAGTTACAAATTATATTTTGACAATTATTTTACCTCTTTTCGTCTGTTGAAATATTTGGCCATAGAAGGTATTCATAGTCTTCGTACAATGAAAAGAAAAAGAGTCCCGGACTGTAAGTTCCTACCAGAAAAGGTGGTATTGAAAAAACCCAGAGGTTATTCAAATGAATACTTAGCCGACCTCAACGGTACCTATATAAGTAATGTGGCATGGAATTACAATAAAATTGCCACTTTGGCTTCTACTTTTACTGGAATACAGCCTGAAACTGATGTTCGCAGATGAGACAAACAGAATTCCAGGTACGTGAATATAAAACGACCCAATGTTGTAGGAGAGTACAATCGCCACATGGGTTGTGTTGACCTAATCGACAGTATCATGGGGATTTACAAGATACAGCTGCGTAGCAAACGTTGGCAAATACGTGTGTTCTACCATTACTTGATCTCACAATGGGAAACGGATGGATGCTTTATAAACGAGTCTAATGACAAAGACTTTTCATGTCGTTTATCGTCAGTAGATTTTCGTCTGGATGTTGCAATAACTCTTTGAAAATTGGACATAAAACCTAGTTGTCTAGTCGACGTTCGCTGGAGAACGACATACAATGTAAAAAGCACAAAGGACCTGCCCAGCATGAACCTCCACTGGCAGTACGACAAGACCAGATTAGGCACTGGCCCTAATTGTCTGATAAAAAATTAGATGCAAGTTCGCAAAGTGTATTGGATTTAATCACAATATATGCGAAAAATGCAGAGTTGCGTTGTACAAGTTTGATTTGAGATTAATGTTAACACAGGCGAAGAAATTTTTATATACTCCAAAATTGTAAGAAACGATAATACAAAAGTAGTGTGGTGGAGAGATAACCTTTAATGATGACAAGCACGTACAAGAGAACTGCAGGGCCGAGGTGCAATCACGTCGGTATCCGGATTATAAAGACAATATTAGGAAAGCATGTAAACTGCAAACTGTATTTGAGAAATACAGAGAAACCAATTTTGTCACAATGCGTATGCACTGTAAAGTGTAAGTAAAATACGAAAACCATGGAAAATTACTTATCCAATTAAATTTCATTTGTATTCGAAATTAACTAAGACCAAGAACTGGTTCAGAAACTTCCACCTTTCATAACGTCCAACTATTTTTAAGCTTATGGCTCAGTGTTAAGGAATGTGCACGGGATAAACCAAACTGTGGTAAAAAATGTTATAAAAAAAAGGTTCGCTACCCTGCACATGTTTCTCATCTCGGATATGACATTCTTGTGCGGTTTTGGAAGCGTTGTGACGTCCGACGCGTATTAATATTTGTAATATTTGTTTGTTGGATTAATTTGATATTAATTGTTGTAAACACTATTTTGGACATTATTATTATTTGTTGTGAGTGTTTGTGCTATCCTACACATATACATACAAATACACTACACACACATTACTACACACGGAGCAGCACAGTGCAAGCGTAACAGGAACGCCAAGCCTGTAAGGTAAGTGGTTTAATAATAATTGCATTTACGTATTATTAGAGTTGCTGTGTAAATGGCAGTTTCACTCAAAGTAGTCATAACCCCGAATTGAAAATATTGATGGGCTCAGCACCAATTCGGTTTTGCGGTGGTGACTATCTCGTACACTCAGTGTTTCCCCGAGGCAAAGCTCCCTGTTTTTCTATTTTTTTTGGAAAATAATTGAATAAATTAAAAATGATTAAACCCGTATATTTTATTTTTTTTAATTACCCGTACACTAAAAAAATAGAAAATCTATGTTCTTGAGTAATAGAAGGTTAGAGCATATGCCTATTCATTGACTTTTAACGAAATGACTATAAGAAAAGGATTGTGTACATCTAAAGGATTTTTTTTATTTGCGTACTTCATATTTTCACCCTTTTAGAATATTTTCCTAAGACACTTATGTCTGACATGGGAATATCAATTGGTTCAGAATCCCATATGTTCGCCAACAAACGTGATCAAGTCCGAATTAGACACCGAAAAATCACTTAACTCGTTTAAAGATGAGGGTACTTCACCTTGTCGAAATGTGGTGAAAGGTATTTGTTGGACAGATTCGAGTTGGTCGGGTCAGATCGTGGCTTGTATTAAAATAGTTTACTGGAAGAATTTGACCCGTAACCAGTGCCATGGTTCACAAAAAAATTGCTTCAAAAGTTGACAACGACAGCAGCATGTCTACATATAAATTGATCGCATAAAATAAGGATAGCTCTATGGCAACGTCAACAATGAAGGATTACTCGTATATATGACAAGTGGAATCAACGCATCAGAAAATTGTGCAACTATAACTATAGTTCGGAATAGGGAATCGTGAATACGAATGACTACAAGCCAACGCAGGTTTACAAATAAATTCCACAACAAAATTAATAGATGCCACAACTACTTTGTCATCTAACATTTTTGAAATTTATTCAAATTCCTACTTAAAAATATTTGACTACTTTTCACAGTGTACAGTTTAATCTAGTTCCCATTTCTATCAAACATCAAACTATTATTGCGATTTTAACCATACAAAATCGAAGGTTTACGTAAGATTCTAGACGAATTCAGAGAAAAGGTAACCAATGGTTTAACCAACTTTAAATAAGACTTTGCTCGTAGGCTACATTGACGAATAGGGGTATAATTTTGTATTACTTTGTGTGTGTGTACACGGGTGTTATATCATGTTCCAGGGCAGCTCGTCAGCGGCCTCTTAGAGTCCTTTTAGACCAGAACATTATCTCGGTGCTGCAGAATGGTGTTGACTGTGAAGACGGTTTGGATTAGGACGATGACCGCCTCGCAGTCTCAGAGTTTGTAGCTGAATTAGAAACATTTGATTACAATACTTCCGAATTAGAAGTGGGCGTGTATTCTTTTATAGAAACCTTATAAAATAATCATGAAAGCTCATCTTCTTTACCTCCAAGCGCTTAAACGGCTGAAAGAAAGTCCCTTTGCAAGAACACCTTTGTGTGGACAAGCAAATGTGTTCCACTAAAGCACGGAATATGTTAAAGTGATACAACCCTCAAAAAGCACACAAATGGGGTGGTTACAAAGTATATGTGTTGAGTGGCGTTTTTGGTTAAGCCTATAAAACAGAAATTGAAACTGACAATGAATACGTTGTGCTTCCAGAATAGTCAGATTTGGGTACATCATCTAACGTTGTCGTGAGGGTAGCGCGCATGATTCCAAGGCACCAGAGTTACAAATTATATTTTGACAATTATTTTACCTCTTTTCGTCTGTTGAAATATTTGGCCATAGAAGGTATTCATAGTCTTCGTACAATGAAAAGAAAAAGAGTCCCGGACTGTAAGTTCCTACCAGAAAAGGTGGTATTGAAAAAACCCAGAGGTTATTCAAATGAATACTTAGCCGACCTCAACGGTACCTATATAAGTAATGTGGCATGGAATTACAATAAAATTGCCACTTTGGCTTCTACTTTTACTGGAATACAGCCTGAAACTGATGTTCGCAGATGAGACAAACAGAATTCCAGGTACGTGAATATAAAACGACCCAATGTTGTAGGAGAGTACAATCGCCACATGGGTTGTGTTGACCTAATCGACAGTATCATGGGGATTTACAAGATACAGCTGCGTAGCAAACGTTGGCAAATACGTGCGTTCTACCATTACTTGATCTCACAATGGGAAACGGATGGATGCTTTATAAACGAGTCTAATGACAAAGACTTTTCATGTCGTTTATCGTCAGTAGATTTTCGTCTGGATGTTGCAATAACTCTTTGAAAATTGGACATAAAACCTAGTTGTCTAGTCGACGTTCGCTGGAGAACGACATACAATGTAAAAAGCACAAAGGACCTGCCCAGCATGAACCTCCACTGGCAGTACGACAAGACCAGATTAGGCACTGGCCCTAATTGTCTGATAATAAATTAGATGCAAGTTCGCAAAGTGTATTGGATTTAATCACAATATATGCGAAAAATGCAGATTTGCGTTGTACAAGTTTGATTTGAGATTAATGTTAACACAGGCGAAGAAATTTTTATATACTCCAAAATTGTAAGAAACGATAATACAAAAGTAATGTGGTGGAGAGATAACCTTTAATGATGACAAGCACGTACAAGAGAACTGCAGGGCCGAGGTGCAATCACGTCGGTATCCGGATTATAAAGACAATATTAGGAAAGCATGTAAACTGCAAACTGTATTTGAGAAATACAGAGAAACCAATTTTGTCACAATGCGTATGCACTGTAAAGTGTAAGTAAAATACGAAAACCATGGAAAATTACTTATCCAATTAAATTTCATTTGTATTCGAAATTAACTAAGACCAAGAACTGGTTCAGAAACTTCCACCTTTCATAACGTCCAACTATTTTTAAGCTTATGGCTCAGTGTTAAGGAATGTGCACGGGATAAACCAAACTGTGGTAAAAAATGTTATAAAAAAAAGGTTCGCTACCCTGCACATGTTTCTCATCTCGGATATGACATTTTCTTGTGCGGTTTTGGAAGCGTTGTGACGTCCGACGCGTATTAATATTTGTAATATTTGTTTGTTGGATTAATTTGATATTAATTGTTGTAAACACTATTTTGGACATTATTATTATTTGTTGTGAGTGTTTGTGCTATCCTACACATATACATACAAATACACTACACACACATTACTACACACGGAGCAGCACAGTGCAAGCGTAACAGGAACGCCAAGCCTGTAAGGTAAGTGGTTTAATAATAATTGCATTTACGTATTATTAGAGTTGCTGTGTAAATGGCAGTTTCACTCAAAGTAGTCATAACCCCGAATTGAAAATATTGATGGGCCCAGCACCAATTCGGTTTTGCGGTGGTGACTATCTCGTACACTCAGTGTTTCCCCGAGGCAAAGCTCCCTGTTTTTCTATTTTTTTTGGAAAATAATTGAATAAATTAAAAATGATTAAACCCGTATATTTTATTTTTTTTAATTACCCGTACACTAAAAAAATAGAAAATCTATGTTCTTGAGTAATAGAAGGTTAGAGCATATGCCTATTCATTGACTTTTAACGAAATGACTATAAGAAAAGGATTGTGTACATCTAAAGGATTTTTTTTATTTGCGTACTTCATATTTTCACCCTTTTAGAATATTTTCCTAAGACACTTATGTCTGACATGGGAATATCAATTGGTTCAGAATCCCATATGTTCGCCAACAAACGTGATCAAGTCCGAATTAGACACCGAAAAATCACTTAACTCGTTTAAAGATGAGGGTACTTCACCTTGTCGAAATGTGGTGAAAGGTATTTGTTGGACAGATTCGAGTTGGTCGGGTCAGATCGTGGCTTGTATTAAAATAGTTTACTGGAAGAATTTGACCCGTAACCAGTGCCATGGTTCACAAAAAAATTGCTTCAAAAGTTGACAACGACAGCAGCATGTCTACATATAAATTGATCGCATAAAATAAGGATAGCTCTATGGCAACGTCAACAATGAAGGATTACTCGTATATATGACAAGTGGAATCAACGCATCAGAAAATTGTGCAACTATAACTATAGTTCGGAATAGGGAATCGTGAATACGAATGACTACAAACCAACGCAGGTTTACAAATAAATTCCACAACAAAATTAATAGATGCCACAACTACTTTGTCATCTAACATTTTTGAAATTTATTCAAATTCCTACTTAAAAATATTTGACTACTTTTCACAGTGTACAGTTTAATCTAGTTCCCATTTCTATCAAACATCAAACTATTATTGCGATTTTAACCATACAAAATCGAAGGTTTACGTAAGATTCTAGACGAATTCAGAGAAAAGGTAACCAATGGTTTAACCAACTTTAAATAAGACTTTGCTCGTAGGCTACATTGACGAATAGGGGTATAATTTTGTATTACTTTGTGTGTGTGTACACGGGTGTTATATCATGTTCCAGGGCAGCTCGTCAGCGGCCTCTTAGAGTCCTTTTAGACCAGAACATTATCTCGGTGCTGCAGAATGGTGTTGACTGTGAAGACGGTTTGGATTAGGACGATGACCGCCTCGCAGTCTCAGAGTTTGTAGCTGAATTAGAAACATTTGATTACAATACTTCCGAATTAGAAGTGGGCGTGTATTCTTTTATAGAAACCTTATAAAATAATCATGAAAGCTCATCTTCTTTACCTCCAAGCGCTTAAACGGCTGAAAGAAAGTCCCTTTGCAAGAACACCTTTGTGTGGACAAGCAAATGTGTTCCACTAAAGCACGGAATATGTTAAAGTGATACAACCCTCAAAAAGCACACAAATGGGGTGGTTACAAAGTATATGTGTTGAGTGGCGTTTTTGGTTAAGCCTATAAAACAGAAATTGAAACTGACAATGAATACGTTGTGCTTCCAGAATAGTCAGATTTGGGTACATCATCTAACGTTGTCGTGAGGGTAGCGCGCATGATTCCAAGGCACCAGAGTTACAAATTATATTTTGACAATTATTTTACCTCTTTTCGTCTGTTGAAATATTTGGCCATAGAAGGTATTCATAGTCTTCGTACAATGAAAAGAAAAAGAGTCCCGGACTGTAAGTTCCTACCAGAAAAGGTGGTATTGAAAAAACCCAGAGGTTATTCAAATGAATACTTAGCCGACCTCAACGGTACCTATATAAGTAATGTGGCATGGAATTACAATAAAATTGCCACTTTGGCTTCTACTTTTACTGGAATACAGCCTGAAACTGATGTTCGCAGATGAGACAAACAGAATTCCAGGTACGTGAATATAAAACGACCCAATGTTGTAGGAGAGTACAATCGCCACATGGGTTGTGTTGACCTAATCGACAGTATCATGGGGATTTACAAGATACAGCTGCGTAGCAAACGTTGGCAAATACGTGTGTTCTACCATTACTTGATCTCACAATGGGAAACGGATGGATGCTTTATAAACGAGTCTAATGACAAAGACTTTTCATGTCGTTTATCGTCAGTAGATTTTCGTCTGGATGTTGCAATAACTCTTTGAAAATTGGACATAAAACCTAGTTGTCTAGTCGACGTTCGCTGGAGAACGACATACAATGTAAAAAGCACAAAGGACCTGCCCAGCATGAACCTCCACTGGCAGTACGACAAGACCAGATTAGGCACTGGCCCTAATTGTCTGATAATAAATTAGATGCAAGTTCGCAAAGTGTATTGGATTTAATCACAATATATGCGAAAAATGCAGAGTTGCGTTGTACAAGTTTGATTTGAGATTAATGTTAACACAGGCGAAGAAATTTTTATATACTCCAAAATTGTAAGAAACGATAATACAAAAGTAATGTGGTGGAGAGATAACCTTTAATGATGACAAGCACGTACAAGAGAACTGCAGGGCCGAGGTGCAATCACGTCGGTATCCGGATTATAAAGACAATATTAGGAAAGCATGTAAACTGCAAACTGTATTTGAGAAATACAGAGAAACCAATTTTGTCACAATGCGTATGCACTGTAAAGTGTAAGTAAAATACGAAAACCATGGAAAATTACTTATCCAATTAAATTTCATTTGTATTCGAAATTAACTAAGACCAAGAACTGGTTCAGAAACTTCCACCTTTCATAACGTCCAACTATTTTTAAGCTTATGGCTCAGTGTTAAGGAATGTGCACGGGATAAACCAAACTGTGGTAAAAAATGTTATAAAAAAAAGGTTCGCTACCCTGCACATGTTTCTCATCTCGGATATGACATTCTTGTGCGGTTTTGGAAGCGTTGTGACGTCCGACGCGTATTAATATTTGTAATATTTGTTTGTTGGATTAATTTGATATTAATTGTTGTAAACACTATTTTGGACATTATTATTATTTGTTGTGAGTGTTTGTGCTATCCTACACATATACATACAAATACACTACACACACATTACTACACACGGAGCAGCACAGTGCAAGCGTAACAGGAACGCCAAGCCTGTAAGGTAAGTGGTTTAATAATAATTGCATTTACGTATTATTAGAGTTGCTGTGTAAATGGCAGTTTCACTCAAAGTAGTCATAACCCCGAATTGAAAATATTGATGGGCCCAGCACCAATTCGGTTTTGCGGTGGTGACTATCTCGTACACTCAGTGTTTCCCCGAGGCAAAGCTCCCTGTTTTTCTATTTTTTTTGGAAAATAATTGAATAAATTAAAAATGATTAAACCCGTATATTTTATTTTTTTTAATTACCCGTACACTAAAAAAATAGAAAATCTATGTTCTTGAGTAATAGAAGGTTAGAGCATATGCCTATTCATTGACTTTTAACGAAATGACTATAAGAAAAGGATTGTGTACATCTAAAGGATTTTTTTTATTTGCGTACTTCATATTTTCACCCTTTTAGAATATTTTCCTAAGACACTTATGTCTGACATGGGAATATCAATTGGTTCAGAATCCCATATGTTCGCCAACAAACGTGATCAAGTCCGAATTAGACACCGAAAAATCACTTAACTCGTTTAAAGATGAGGGTACTTCACCTTGTCGAAATGTGGTGAAAGGTATTTGTTGGACAGATTCGAGTTGGTCGGGTCAGATCGTGGCTTGTATTAAAATAGTTTACTGGAAGAATTTGACCCGTAACCAGTGCCATGGTTCACAAAAAAATTGCTTCAAAAGTTGACAACGACAGCAGCATGTCTACATATAAATTGATCGCATAAAATAAGGATAGCTCTATGGCAACGTCAACAATGAAGGATTACTCGTATATATGACAAGTGGAATCAACGCATCAGAAAATTGTGCAACTATAACTATAGTTGGGAATAGGGAATCGTGAATGCGAATGACTACAAACCAACGCAGGTTTACAAATAAATTCCACAACAAAATTAATAGATGCCACAACTACTTTGTCATCTAACATTTTTGAAATTTATTCAAATTCCTACTTAAAAATATTTGACTACTTTTCACAGTGTACAGTTTAATCTAGTTCCCATTTCTATCAAACATCAAACTATTATTGCGATTTTAACCATACAAAATGGAAGGTTTACGTAAGATTCTAGACGAATTCAGAGAAAAGGTAACCAATGGTTTAACCAACTTTAAATAAGACTTTGCTCGTAGGCTACATTGACGAATAGGGGTATAATTTTGTATTACTTTGTGTGTGTGTACACGGGTGTTATATCATGTTCCAGGGCAGCTCGTCAGCGGCCTCTTAGAGTCCTTTTAGACCAGAACATTATCTCGGTGCTGCAGAATGGTGTTGACTGTGAAGACGGTTTGGATTAGGACGATGACCGCCTCGCAGTCTCAGAGTTTGTAGCTGAATTAGAAACATTTGATTACAATACTTCCGAATTAGAAGTGGGCGTGTATTCTTTTATAGAAACCTTATAAAATAATCATGAAAGCTCATCTTCTTTACCTCCAAGCGCTTAAACGGCTGAAAGAAAGTCCCTTTGCAAGAACACCTTTGTGTGGACAAGCAAATGTGTTCCACTAAAGCACGGAATATGTTAAAGTGATACAACCCTCAAAAAGCACACAAATGGGGTGGTTACAAAGTATATGTGTTGAGTGGCGTTTTTGGTTAAGCCTATAAAACAGAAATTGAAACTGACAATGAATACGTTGTGCTTCCAGAATAGTCAGATTTGGGTACATCATCTAACGTTGTCGTGAGGGTAGCGCGCATGATTCCAAGGCACCAGAGTTACAAATTATATTTTGACAATTATTTTACCTCTTTTCGTCTGTTGAAATATTTGGCCATAGAAGGTATTCATAGTCTTCGTACAATGAAAAGAAAAAGAGTCCCGGACTGTAAGTTCCTACCAGAAAAGGTGGTATTGAAAAAACCCAGAGGTTATTCAAATGAATACTTAGCCGACCTCAACGGTACCTATATAAGTAATGTGGCATGGAATTACAATAAAATTGCCACTTTGGCTTCTACTTTTACTGGAATACAGCCTGAAACTGATGTTCGCAGATGAGACAAACAGAATTCCAGGTACGTGAATATAAAACGACCCAATGTTGTAGGAGAGTACAATCGCCACATGGGTTGTGTTGACCTAATCGACAGTATCATGGGGATTTACAAGATACAGCTGCGTAGCAAACGTTGGCAAATACGTGTGTTCTACCATTACTTGATCTCACAATGGGAAACGGATGGATGCTTTATAAACGAGTCTAATGACAAAGACTTTTCATGTCGTTTATCGTCAGTAGATTTTCGTCTGGATGTTGCAATAACTCTTTGAAAATTGGACATAAAACCTAGTCGTCTAGTCGACGTTCGCTGAAGAACGAGATGCAATGAAAAAAACACAAAGGACCTGCCCAGCGTGCACCTCCACTGGCAGTACAAGACCAGATTAGGCACTGGCCCTAATTGTCTGATAAAAAAAACTAGATGCAAGTTCACAAAGTGTATTGGATTTAAACACAATATATGCGAAAAATGCAGTCGCGTCGTGCCACTTTGATTTGTGATTAATGTTAACACAGGCGAAGAAATTTTCATATACTCAAAAGTTGTAAGAAACGACGATACCAACGTAATGTGGTGGAGAGATAACCGAATCATAACCTTTAATGATTACAAGCACGTACAAGAGAGTTGCGGGCCCGATCACGTCGGTATCCGGGTTATAAAGACAATATTAGGAAAGCATGTAAACTGCAAACTGTATTTGAGAAATAAAGAGAAACCAATTTTGTCACAATGCGTATGCACTATAAAGTGTAAGTAAAATACTAAGACCGTGGAAAATTAGTTATCCAATTAAACTACAAAACTTCTTCCAAAACAATGAAGTCGAAATGGGAACATCCACAATTATTACTTAAGGAAGACACACGATCTGATGAAATAAGATCGGTAAATAAATTGACTGAAGTTCATGTTTATAAAGAGAGAATACCCAAAATGAAAGTAAAGTACGCTGCCCAAGTATTCAGTCAACGAGTTTCATCTGCAATGCGGTTTTTAGCAAATATGTACATACCTTTCGATACTTTATTTAGCAGTTTTATTCAGTATTTCAACTAAATAATTAAAATTCGTATAACAATCCCTTTATTTATAAAAAAAAGTCTATACAAGAAGTGATGAGTATGCTGAACAACTCCATACGTTTTTTCTCACGTATTTAATTTGAATTTGTTTAAATAAGTTTCTTTTTACTTACATACAATTACATAGGTGTACAACTTTGCTTCCCCCGTTTTGCAATAGATGGCTGTAGCGGTAAGTGGTAATCGATATAAATAGATCGTAGATGTCATACAATAAGCTTAGGTATTTGTAAACATGCCGCCATCGAAATATTAGTCGATTCGTGACTGCATCAGAAAGTTATTCTCGATTAAACATGTCAGCTTACGAGCCAAATTCTCGTCATTTGCGGGAGGTTTTAATTTTCTGCTTTAATATGAACAAATCTGCGGATGAGGCTTGTCGAATGCTCTCAAATACCTATGGTGAGGCCGCTATTAGTGAAAGAATGTGCCGAGCGTGGTTTCAACGCTTCAAGAACGGTGATTTTGACATCGAAGACCAGCATGGCTGTGGAAGAGAGACGGTTTTCGAAGATGCAGAATTGGAGGCATTACTTGATCAAGACTCGTGTCAAACGCAACAAGAATTGGCAGGATCATTGGGAGTGGCGCAACAAACCATTTCAAAACGCCTGAAAGTCATGGGAATGATTCAGAAACAAGGAAATTGGGTGCCGTACGAATTGAATCCGAGAGATGTTGAACGGCGTTTGTTTGCTTGCAAGGCAAAGACGGAAGGGATTTCTGCGTCGCATTGTGACAGGGGACGAAAAATGGATTCATTACGATAATCCCAAACGCAGAAAATCATGGCGATATCCCGGCCATGCTTCCACGTCGACGGCCAAATCGAATATTCACGGTTCCAAGGTAATGCTCATTTTAGCAACAAAACTCTCAGGAGGCATACTGATGAGGACTGATTAAAATTCGTAAAACAATCCCTTTATTTATAAAAAAAAATATTAAACAAGCAAATGATGAATATACTGAACAATTCAATACGTTTTTTCTCACGTATTTAATTTAAATTGGTTTAAATAAGTTTATTTTTGCTTACACACAGTGAGTTATAAGTACAGTTGCAACTCAAATACCTTCAACATTTAATTGCAATATTAAAATATAAAGAATTACTAAAATATTCCACGGGTTCATTTTCAAGTGTCTACAAAATTTTATTACAATGAAGCATTACATTTGTATAGTCAAGATGTAACATTTTTATTATCAGGACTCAGAATATTGCCTGCAGAATGTGAACAGACAGCGGAGGTGTTGTTATTATTTGATAAAATATTTGATTCTATTAATGGACGCTCATATAAAGTTAGCAGCAAAGTTGACAAAGGTTGCTTGAAGAATGGGTCACCCCATTTTAAATTATGTGATGATGTAATACCTATTTTAAAGTCGATGGGTTTTGAAGTAAATAAAAAAACAAAGTGACGGTACTATTACAAAGAAATATGAGACGGTTCCGTCTTTGAATAATTTTATATATGGAATTTAGACGTTTTTTTTATTAAGGCGTTGGTAACTCTACTAACGTATACGTACAAAGGTCATAAGTTTTCAAAACTTTTTCATTACTATTGGCTTACAAAACCTTTGCTTATCAAAGAGTTTGGTGACGGTCAATGTGTTTATATTATAAAAATGACCAAAAGAGAACAATTAAAATGTCGTCTAATAAACACAGCGACTATAAATAGCTTAAATGAAGAAAGCAAGGCAGAATATTTAAAGAAAGGAAATAATTACAAATCTGAAGCGATCAATATTGATGGTAATAATTATAATTTATCCATTATATGATCCTACGCATCTTTTAACGGGATAAGAAATACAAAAAAAAAACGAAACATCCATAACAATGAAGTCGATTTTATATACGAAAACTGTGAAGGAAATGTGGCAGCATTTAAAAATTAAATATAATGTAAGTAGCATATTGATGAGGAATCTCAATCAAGATCCTCTGGAAAACTTTTTTGCCAAATAAGAAGTAATGACATGAGAAATACAAACCCACATAATTTCAATTTACAAATGCGTACAAAACACTATTAATAAATAATTTTACTTCACCCCACTCTGTGATCGCTAATTGTGAAGTAGATCACAATAAAAGTTTAAAATTAATCAAATTGTTATTCAAGGACAAGGACACAGTACAAGAGCGGTTACAAAACTTTTAAACAGGCTTATAGATACGCAAGTGCATCATGGATGCGTCAGAATCCAGGTGCTCGACTAACGGATTATGACGTTGCTGGACTGACAAATATAGCGTTTACCAAAGCTGCTAGATTAGAGATAACCCAAAATAATTTCCCTTGCACAGGTATCCAGCCCTTTAATCGAGGTGTTTTCAGAACTTGACTTTTTAGGTTCTGAGTTAACTGATATACCAATTGAAGCTAGATCTAGTGAATTAAGAATCCAGACTCTTAGTCCTGCAGCATCTGAAGATGAGCCAAGGCCGTCAACTAGCGCTCTAACTGTATCGTTAGCTACCATCCAGCTTCATGAAGCAATAGCAACCACGAACGTTGAACCAACAGCTAGCGATTAGCTGCGTCGTTAGCAACCTTACAAAATGCAGTGCCATGTGCAAGCGTTGATGTTGGAAATATTAATTATGTTCTTAAGGATAAGTCACATCTTCCGGGTGTCTAAAAAAAACGACTGCCAGCTAGGAAAGAAGAACGCAAAAAAGTGAAATTTTGACATATTCGCCTTGTACAAAGGAATTAATGGGAAGGTTAAAAACCCCAAAGTTGTGGTAAACATTATGAGAAACGTGAAAATGGGAGTAAAAGTAAAGAAGGTTGGATCTCAGCCAGATTCACAACATCAGGAGACGGAATGCATTATTTGCAGTGAAACATTCAATGAGTATTGGATCCAATGCAAAATATTTGAGGACTTGGCTCACGAAGCATGTGTAGATTTAAATCCATCGCATGAGTACTATTACTGTGATATGTGTCACCAAAAACGCATTAGTCATTATATACGTGGGTGGTTGGAGCTATCCGCGTCTTTAAAAACACCAAAATTTGATATTTGAATTCGCTTTAATTACAGTTAGATTATATTGTTTATCTAAGTGTTCAATATTTATCTTAAGTAATAAAATAATAGTAATAATGTTTATTATTTTTTATATTTCTAATAAATATAGTCATAATATCGTAAACAACAAAATGGCCGAAGCTCTCTGCCCTACCTTACTGCCATGATATTTGACAAATTTGATAAATTGCACATTCTGAAGGATAAAAAGCTCGCTCGAAGCGCTGAAGGGATGAGGAAAGAGAAGAGGTATTTATTCCCTGCTTCTCGCGCTCGTGCTATAAGACTAATAACCTAAGGTAAAGAGAAATGCTTCACAAGTACCTACAAGTAAGTTGTATGTTTATAAAAGACAGGAGACGGTGGACAAAAAAGTAATGAGTGACGTATGTAGATGTCTGAGGTACGTAAATATATACGAGTATTAGAGAATAACTACGCACGACTGGTCTGCCGTACAGCCCAAATTCTAATTTTAGATTGTAGAGAAAAGTAATCGAATAATGTTCTTAAGTAGACACAAATATTTCAAAAGTATTGATATCTTAACCAATAGACGCCTAATTCACAAAAGTCTACTTAAAATAGTTTTTTGATCTTTTTCTGATCATTAATATTGCTGGAATTGCCTTTTGAAAACTATGCTGGAAATGCCGATATATCTGCTGTCCACATGCAGATCATCATACAGTTATAAATGCTGAAATGCAAACGTGTTTGCAAAGTCAGGAAAAAATCAAAAAGGGTGTTTTTACACGGTAACCTGAGTATTCCGCGTATATACACACTTTATACAGATCGGAATAATGAAGGAACTTGTAAAGAGTGAAAACGCGACAACACAGAGACATGGTATCGAAAACCGTTTAAGAGAAATGAAATATAATTACTTATATAACATACATTCTAAGATACATGGCGCTGTCTTAATTTTAAATGACTTTCATGTTTACCGTTATAATCGAGTGTCAATAGACGGCGCTGTACATAATATTAATTCGATATTGAAATTTTACCGAAAATTATTAACTTATGCACAAACATTGAACATAATTAACTCTTCCTACCCTTGGTTTCAATTGATATTCGTATCAAAAATATCATGGTAAATTTGTTTACCTTTAGGTTAATAGACGGAATAAGTGAAAAATGGTGATTTTTTTGTAAAACACGACCAAACACGTCAAAATGACATAGATTAATATGTAACATTTCTAAAAAAAACACACCTCTAGAATACGGAAATCAAGGAAGGAAATATTAGAGGACGTTATTTAACACGTTGCTTCACAAGAAGACAGCGCCATGCGTCAATATTCCTGACATAACCACGTGTCGTTTCAGGACACCGAAAACTCACGAACTCATTTAATGATGAGGGTACTTCACCTAGTCGAAATGTGGTTAAAGATATTTGTTGGACACAGCAGAAGTTATGAAGTGGATGATCGTGTCAAATCGTGGCTTGTATTAAAATACTTTACTGGAAGAATTTCACCCGTAACCAGTGCCATGGTTCACAAAAAGCTGGCTTCAAAAAAGTCGACCGTGACCCAAGCATATCTACCTATCCTGATCACATAAAATAAGTACTCCTCTATGGCAACGTCAACGATGAACGGTTATATATGACAGATGGAATCAACGCATCAGATTTTCTAAATCAATACTATACGGAGCAACAAATCTTTAAGATTTCAGGAGAAAATTGTGCAACTATAACTATATGGGAATCATCAGTGCGAATGACTACAACCCAAGCGCTTAAACGGCTGAAAGAAAGTCCCTTTGGAAGAACACCTTTGTGTGGACAAGCAAATGTGTTCCACTAAAGCACGGAATATGTTAAAGTGATACAACCTCAAAAAGTACACAAATGGGGTTACAAAGTCTATGTGTTGAGTGGCGTTTTTGGTTACGCCTATAAAACAGAAATTGAAACTGACAATGAATACGTCGTGCTTCCAGAATAGTCAGATGTGGGTACAACATCTAACGTTGTCGTGAGGGTAGCGCGCATGATTCCAAGGCACCAGAGTTACAAATTATATTTTGACAATTATTTTACCTCTTTTCGTCTGTTGAAATATTTGGCCAAAGAAGGTATTCATAGTCTTCGTACAATGAAAAGAAAAAGAGTCCCGGACTGTAGGTTCCTACCAGATAAAATGGCATTGAAAAAACCCAGAGGTTATTCAAATGAATACTTAGCCGACCTCAACGGTACCTATATAAGTAATGTGGCATGGAATTACAATAAAATTGCCACTTTGGCTTCTACTTTTACTGGAATACAGCCTGAAACTGATGTTCGCAGATGAGACAAACAGAATTCCAGGTACGTGAATATAAAACGACCCAATGTTGTAAGAGAGTACAATCGTCACATGGGTTGTGTTGACCTAATCGACAGCATCATGGGGATTTACAAGATACAGCTGCGTAGCAAACGTTGGGAAATACGTGTGTTCTACCATTACTTGATGTCACAATGGGAAACGGATGGATGCTTTATAAAAGAGTCTCTAATGACAAAGACTTTTCATGTCGTTTATCGTCAGCAGATTTTCGTCTGGATGTTGGAATAACTCTTTGAAAATTGGACATAAAACCTAGTCGTCTAGTCGACGTTCGCTGGAGAACGAGATACAATGAAAAAAAACACAAAGGACCTGCCCAGCACGAACCTCCACTGGCAGTACAAGACCAGATTAGGCACTGGCCCTAATTGTCTAATAAAAAAATTAGATGCAAGTTCAGAAAGTGTATTGGATTTAATCACAATATATGCGAAAAATGCAGAGTCGCGTCGTGCCACTTTGATTTGTGGTTAATGTTAACAACGCAGGCGAAGAATTTTTTATATACTCAAAAGTTGTAAGAAACGACGATACCAAAGTATTGAAAAAAACACAAAGGACCTGCCCAGCATGCACCTCCACTGGCTGTACGACAAGAGCAGATTAAGCACTGGTCCTAATTGTCTGATAAAAAAATTAGATTCAAGTTCCCAAAGTGTATTGGATTTAATCACAATATATGCGAAAAATGCAGAGTTGCGTAGTGCAACTTTGATTTGTGATTAATGTTAACACAGGCGAAGAAATTTTTATATACTCAAAAGTTGTAAGAAACGACGATACCAACGTAATGTGGTGGAGAGATAACCGAATCATAACCTTTAATGATGACAAGCACGTACAAGAGAGTCGCGGGCCAGATCACGTCGGTATCCGGATTATAAAGACAATATTAGGAAAGCATGTAAACTGCAAACTGTATTTGAGAAATAAAGAGAAACCAATTTTGTCACAATGCGTATGCACTGTAAAGTGTAAGTAAAATAATAAGACCGTGGAAAATTAGTTATCCAATTAAACTACATCTGTATTCGAAATTGACTACGACCAAGAACTTGTTCAGTAACTTCCACCTTTCATAACGTCCAACTATTTTTAAGCTTATGGCTCAGTGTTTCCCCGAGGCAAAGCTCCCTGTTTTTCTATTTTTTTTTGGAAAATAATTGAATCAATTAAAAATGATTAAACCCGTATATTTTATTTTTTTTAATTACCCGTACACTAAAAAATAGAAAATCTATGTTCTTGAGTAATAGAAGGTTAGAGCATATGCCTATCATTGACTTCTAACGAAATGACTATAAGAAAAGGATTGTGTACATCAAAAGGATTTTTTTTATTTGCGTACTTCATATTTTCACCCTTTTAGAATATTTTCCTAAGACACTTATGTCTGACATGGGAATATCAATTGGTTCAGAATCCCATATGTTCGCCAGCAAACGTGATCAAGTCCGAATTAGACACCGAAAAATCACTTAACTCGTTTAAAGATGAGGGTACTTCACCTTGTCGAAATGTGGTGAAAGGTATTTGCTGGACAGATTCGAGTTGGTCGGGTCAGATCGTGGCTTGAATTAAAATACTTTACGGGAAGAATTTGACCCGTAACCAGTGCCATGTTTCACAAAAAATTTGCTTCAAAAAAAGTTGACAACGACAGCAGCAAGTCTACATATATATTGATCGCATAAAATAAGGATAGCTCTATGGCAACGTCAACGATGAAGGATTACTCGTATATATGACAGATGGAATTAACGCATCAGAAAATCGTGCAACTATAACTATATGGAAATAGGGTAACATCAGTACGAATGACCACAACCCTGGCAGGTTTCCAAATAAATTCTACAACAAAATTAATAGATGCCACAACTGCTGTCTCTTGTAACATTATCGAAATTTATGGCCAACGGACGGTTGCTTTATAAAAGAGTCTCTAATAACAAAGACTTTTCATGTCGTTTATCATCAGCAGATGTTCGTCTGGATGTTGCAATAACTCTTTGAAAATTGGACATAAAACCTAGTCGTCTAGTCGACGTTCGCTGAAGAACGAGATACAATGAAAAAAACACAAAGGACCTGCCCAGCGTGCACCTCCACTGACAATACAAGACCATATTAGGCACTGGCCTTAATTGTCTGATAAAAAAATTAGATGCAAGTGCACAAATTGTATTGGATTTAATCACAATATATGCGAAAAATGCAGAGTCGTGTCGTGCCACTTTGATTTGTGATTAATGTTAACACAGGCGAAGAAATTTTTATATACTCAAAAGTTGTAAGAAACGACGATACCAACGTAATGTGGTGGAGAGATAACCGAATCATAACCTTTAATGATGACAAGCACGTACAAGAAAGAGAGTCGCGGGCCCGATCACGTCGGTATCCGGATTATAAAGACAATATTAGGAAAGCATGTAAACTGCAAACTGTATTTGAGAAATAAAGACAAACCAATTTTGTCACAATGCGTATGCACTGTAAAGTGTAAGTAAAATAATAAGGCCGTGGAAAATTAGTTATCCAATTAAACTACAAAACTTCTTCCAAAACAATGAAGTCGAAATGGGAACATCCACAATTATTACTTAAGGGAGACACACGATCTGATGGAATTAGATCGGTAAATAAATTGACTGAAGTTCATGTTTATAAAGAGAGAATACCCAAAATGAAAGTAAAGCACGCTGCCCAAGTATTCAGTCAACGAGTTTCATCTGCAATGTGGTTTTTAGCAAGTATGTACATACATACCTTTCGATATTTTATTTAGCAGTTTTATTCAGTATTTCAAGTAAATAATTAAAATTCGTATAACAATCCCTTTATTTATAAAAAAAAGACTATACAAGAAATGATGAGTATGCTGAACGACTCCATACGTTTTTTCTCACGTATTTAATTTGAATTTGTTTAAATAAGTTTCTTTTTACTTACATACAATTACATAGGTGTACAACTTTGCTTCCCCCGTTTTGCAATAGATGGCTGTAGCGGTAAGTGGTAATCGATATAAATAGATCGTAGATGTCATACAATAAGCTTAGGTATTTGTAAACATACCGCCATCGAAATTTAGTCGATTCGTGACTGCATCATAAAGTTATTCTCGATTAAACATGTCAGCTTACGAGCCAAATTCTCGTCATTTGCGGAAGGTTTTAATTTTCTGCTTTAATATGAACAAATCTGCGGATGAGGCTTGTCGAATGCTCTCAAATACCTATGGTGAGGCCGCTATTAGTGAAAGAATGTGCCGAGCGTGGTTTCAACGCTTCAAGAACGGTGATTTTGACATCGAAGACCAGCATGGCTGTGGAAGAGAGACGGTTTTCGAAGATGCAGAATTGGAGGCATTACTTGATCAAGACTCGTGTCAAACGCAACAAGAATTGGCAGGATCATTGGGAGTGGCGCAACAAACCATTTCAAAACGCCTGAAAGTCATGGGACTGATTCAGAAACAAGGAAATTGGGTGCCGTACGAATTGCATCCGAGAGATGTTGAACGGCGTTTGTTTGCTTGCAAGGCAAAGACGGAAGGGATTTCTGCATCGCATTGTGACAGGGGACGAAAAATGGATTCATTACGATAGTCCCAAACGCAGAAAATCATGGGGATATCCCGGCCATGCTTCCACGTCGACGGCCAAATCGAATATTCACGGTTCCAAGGTAATGCTCATTTTAGCAACAAAACTCTCAGGAGGCATACTGATGAGGACTGATTAAAATTCGTAAAACAATCCCTTTATTTATAAAAAAAAATATTAAACAAGCAAATGATGAATATGCTGAACAATTCAATACGTTTTTTCTCACGTATTTAATTTAAATTGGTTTAAATAAGTTTATTTTTGCTTACACACAGTGAGTTATAAGTACAGTTGCAACTCAAATACCTTCAACATTTAATTGCAATCTTAAAATATAAAGAATAACTAAAATATTCCACGAGTTCATTTTCAAGTGTCTACAAAATTTTATTACAATGAAGCATTACATTTGTATAGTCAAGATGTAACATTTTTATTATCAGGACACAGAATATTGCCTGCAGAATGTGAACAGACAGCGGAGGTGTTGTTATTATTTGATAAAATATTTGATTCTATTAATGGACGCTCATATAAAGTTAGCAGCAAAGTTGACAAAGGTTGCTTGAAGAATGGGTCACCCCATTTTAAATTATGTGATGATGTAATACCTATTTTAAAGTCGATGGGTTTTGAAGTAAATAAAAAAACAAAGTGACGGTACTATTACAAAGAAATATGAGACGGTTCCGTCTTTGAATAATTTTATATATGGAATTTAGACGTATTTTTTATTAAGGCGTTGGTAACTCTACTAACGTATACGTACAAAGGTCATAAGTTTTCAAAACTTTTTCATTACTATTGGCTTACAAAAACTTTGCTTATCAAACAGTTTGGTGACGGTCAATGTGTTTATATTATAAAAATGCCCAAAAGAGAACAATTAAAATGTCGTTGTGGTTACCAGGGTTTGTGACCAACCACTAATAAACATTGCGACTATAAATAGCTTAAATGAAGAAAGCAAGGCAGAATATTTAAATAAAGGAAAGAATTACAATTCTGAAGCGATCAATATTGATGGTAATAATTATAATGTATCCATTATATGATCCTACGCATCTTTTAACGGGATAAGAAATACAAAAAAAAACGAGACATCCATAACAATGAAGTCGATTTTATATATGAAAACTGTGAAGGAAATGTGGCAGCATTTAAAAATTAAATATAATGTAAGTAGCATATTGATGAGGAATCTCAATCAAGATGCTCTGGAAAACTTTTTTGCCAAATAAGAAGTAATGACATGAGAAATACAAACCCAACTAAATTCCAATTTACAAATGCGTACAAAACACTATTAATAAATAATTTTACTTCACCCCACTCTGTGATCGCTAATTGTGAAGTAGATCACAATAAAAGTTTAAAATTAATCAAATTGTTATTCAAGGACAAGGATACAGTACAAGAGCGGTTACAAAACTTTTAAACAGGCTTATAGATACGCAAGTGCATCATGGATGCGTCAGAATCCAGATGCTCGACTAACAGATTATGACGTTGCTGGACTGAAAAATATAGCGTTTAGCAAAGCTGCTAGATTAGATATAACCCAAAATAATTTCCCTTGCACAGGTATCCAGCCCTTTAATCGAGGTGTTTTCAGAACTTGACTTTTTAGGTTCTGAGTTAACTGATATACCAATTGAAGCTAGATCTAGTGAATTAAGAATCCAGACTCTTAGTCCTGCAGCATCTGAAGATGAGCCAAGGCCGTCAACTAGCGCTCTAACTGTATCGTTAGCTACCATCCAGCTTCATGAAGCAATAGCAACCACGAACGTCGAACCAACAGCTAGCGATTAGCTGCGTCGTTAGCAACCTTACAAAATGCAGTGCCATGTGCAAGTGTTGGTGTTGGAAATATTAATTATGTTCTTAAGGATGAGTCACCTCTTCCGGGTGTCTAAAAAAAACGACTGCCAGCTAGGAAAGAAGAACGCAAAAAAGTGAAATTTTGACATATTCGCCTTGTACAAAGGAATTAATGGGAAGGTTAAAAACCCCAAAGTTGTGGTAAAGATTATGAGAAACATGAAAAGGGGAGTAAAAGTGAAGAAGGTTGGATCTCAGCCAGATTCACAACATCAGGAGACGGAATGCATTATTTGCAGTGAAACATTCAATGAGTATTGGATCCAATGCAAAATATTTGAGGACTTGGCTCACGAAGCATGTGTAGATTTAAATCCATCCCATGAGTACTATTACTGTGATATGTGTCACCAAAAACGCATTAGTCATTATATACGTGGGTGGTTGGAGCTATCCGCGACTTTAAAAACACCAAAATTTGATATTTGAATTCGCTTTAATTACAGTTAGATTATATTGTTTATCTAAGTGTTCAATATTTATCTTAAGTAATAAAATAATAGTAATAATGTTTATTATTTTTTATATTTCTAATAAATATAGTCATAATATCGTAAACAACAAAATGGCCGAAGCTCTCTGCCCTACCTTACTGCCATGATATTTGACAAATTTGATAAATTGCACATTCTGAAGGATATAAGGCTCGCTCGAAGCGCTGAAGGGACGAGGAAATAGAAGAGGTATTTATTCCCTGCTTCTCGCGCTCGTGCTATAAGACTAATAGCTTAAGGTAAAGAGAAATGCTTCACAAGTACCTACAAGTAAGTTGTATGTTTATAAAAGACAGGAGACGGTGGACAAAAAAGTAATGAGTGACGTATGTAGATGTCTGAGGTACGTAAATATATACGAGTATTCGTGAATAACTACGCACGACTAGTCTGCAGTACAGCCCAAATTCTAATTTTAGATTGTAGAGAAAAGTAATCGAATAATGTTCTTAAGTAGACACAAACATTTCAAAAGTATTGATATCTTAACCAATAGACGCCTAATTCACAAAAGTCTACTGAAAATAGTTTTTTGATCTTTTTCTGATCATTAATATTGCTGGAATTGCCTTTTGAAAACTATGCTGGAAATGCCGATATATCTGCTGTCCACATGCAGATCATCATACAGTTATAAATGCTGAAGTGCAAACGTGTTTGCAAAGTCAGGAAAAAATCAAAAAGGGTGTTTTTACACGGTAACCTGAGTATTCCGCGTATATACACACTTTATACAGATCGGAATAATGAAGGAACTTGTAAAGAGTGAAAACGCGACAATACAGAGACATGGTATCGAAAACCGTTTAAGATAAATGAAATATAATTACTTATATAACATACATTCTAAGATACATGGCGCTGTCTTAATTTTAAATGACTTTCATGTTTACCGTTATAATAGAGTGTCAATAGACGGCGCTGTACATAATATTAATTCGATATTGAAATTTTACCGAAAATTATTAACTTATGCACAAACATTGAACATAATTAACTCTTCCTACCCTTGGTTTCAATTGATATTCGTATCAAAAATATCATGGTAAATTTGTTTACCTTTAGGTAAATTTGTTTACCTTTAGGTAAATAGACGGAATAAGTGAAAAATGGTGATTTTTTTGTAAAACACGACCAAACACGTCAAAATGACATAGATTAATATGTAACATTTCTAAAAAAACACACCTCTAGAATACGGAAATCAAGGAAGGAAATATTAGAGGACGCTATTTAACACGTTGCTTCATAAGAAGACAGCGCCATGCGTCAATATTCCTGACATAACCACGTGTCGTTTCAGGACACCGAAAAATCACGAACTCATTTAATGTTGAGGGTACTTCACCTAGTCGAAATGTGGTTAAAGATATTTGTTGGACACAGCAGAAGTTATGAAGTGGATGATCGTGTCAAATCGTGGCTTGTATTAAAATACTTTACTGGAAGAGTTTGACACGTAACGAGTGCCATGGTTCACAAAAAGCTGGCTTCAAAAAAGTCGACCGTGACCCAAGCATATCTATTTACCTATCCTGATCACATAAAATAAGTACTCCTCTATGGCAACGTCAACGATGAACGGTTATACAGGGTGGCCCAGAAAGACCGAAGTGGTGTGAATTCCTTATAACTTTTTTATTATAATTTTTTTTTTCTTTTCTTTTCAGTATTTTGTAAAGAAGACTTGGATAATTTATAATGGAGCAATACACAATTGAACAACGTGCCCAAATTGTTGAAATTTACTTTTCAAATCAACGGTCCATTGTGTTGACTCAGCGTGCATACCGTCGTCAATTTAATGTGCGGGTTGCACCCTCTCAGTCAACAATAAACCGTCTGGTTGCAAATTTTCGAGAACAAGGAGCAGTAAGGAACCTTCCTGGTCCCGGCAGACACCGAACTGTCCACACGGCTGACAATATTCAAGTGGTACAGGAGAGTATTCGGGAGGATCCAGAAACATCAACCAGGAGACGTTCGTCACAACTGGGCCTCTCAAGAACGTCGCTGCAGCGAATTTTGCACACCATAGGATTGTTTCCATACAAAATTCAACTTGTCCAAGAATTGAAACCAACAGATTACCAGCAACGACTTGACTATGCAATTTATTTCCAGCAAAAAGCACAAGAGAATCCAAATTTTATTCATAACTTAATAATGAGTGACGAAGCCCATTTTCAATTAAATGGGTTCGTTAACAAGCAAAACTGTAGGATATGGGCTACGGAAAACCCGAGAGTACTTCATCAACGACAATTGCACCCAGTTAAGTGTACCGTTTGGTGCGGTGTTTCTTCAGAAAGGATCATTGGCCCATTTTTTTTTGAAAATGAACAAGGTGTCGCCATTTCCGTCAATGGTGATCGATATCGGGCCATGTTGCAAAATTTTGTAAGGCCAGCCGTGGAAAACCATCCGCAAATATGGTTCCAACAGGATGGAGCCACAGCGCACACTGCGAGGGCCACAATGACTCTTTTACGCGACATCTTTGGTGAAAGAATAATTTCTCGTAACAGCAATTTTAATTGGCCTCCGCGTTCCCCGGATTTAACCGCTCCAGACTGTTTTCTTTGGGGCTATTTAAAAGGAAAAGTTTATGTTAATAAGCCTAGGACTATTGAGGAGTTAAAAACCAATATTCGAGAAGAAATTAACAACATACCACCGGAAGTTTTGCGAAAGGTCATGGAAAATGTGTTGGAAAGAGCACATTTGTGCGAAGCAGAATATGGCCACCACTTGCGGGATATCATTTTTAATAACTAATCCAAAAATATTCCCCATAAATTTAATGTATTTAAAAAAAAAAAAATTAAAAAAATATCTCTTAAATAAAAAGTTATAAGCAATTCACACCACTTCGGTCTTTCTGGGCCACCCTGTATTTAATTTGAATTTGTTTAAATAAGTTTCTTTTTACTTACATACAATTACATAGGTGTACAACTTTGCTTCCCCCGTTTTGCAATAGATGGCTGTAGCGGTAAGTGGTAATCGATATAAATAGATCGTAGATGTCATACAATAAGCTTAGGTATTTGTAAACATATCGCCATCGAAATATTAGTCGATTTGTGTCTGCATCATAAAGTTATTCTCGATTAAACATGTCAGCTTACGAGCCAAATTCTCGTCATTTGCGGGAGGTTTTAATTTTCTGCTTTAATATGAACAAATCTGCGGCTGAGGCTTGTCGAATGCTCTCAAATACCTATGGTGAAGCCGCTATTAGCGAAAGAATGTGCCGAGCGTGGTTTCAACGCTTCAACGTGTTGTTATTATTTGATAAAATATTTGATTCTATTAATGGACGCTCATATAAAGTTAGCAGCAAAGTTGACCTAAGGTTGCTTGAAGAATGGGTCACCCCATTTTAAATTATGTGATGATGTAATACCTATTTTAAAGTCGATGGGTTTTGAAGTAAATAAAAAAACAAAGTGACGGTACTATTACAAAGAAATATGAGACGGTTCCGTCTTTGAATAATTTTATATATGGAATTTAGACGTTTTTTGTATTAAGGCTTTGGTAACTCTACTAACGTATACGTACAAAGGTCATAAGTTTTCAAAACTTTTTCATTACTATTGGCTTACAAAAACTTTGCTTATCAAACAGTTTGGTGACGGTCAATGTGTTTATATTATAAAAATGCTCAAAAGAGAACAATTAAAATGTCGTCTAATAAACACAGCGACTATAAATAGCTTAAATGAAGAAAGCAAGGCAGAATATTTAAATAAAGGAAAGAATTACAATTCTGAAGCGATCAATATTGATGGTAATAATTATAATGTATCCATTATATGATCCTACGCATCTTTTAACGGGATAAGAAATACAAAAAAAAACGAGACATCCATAACAATGAAGTCCATTTTATATATGAAAACTGTGAAGGAAATGTGGCAGCATTTAAAAATTAAATATAATGTAAGTAGCATATTGATGAGGAATCTCAATCAAGATGCTCTGGAAAACTTTTTTGCCAAATAAGAAGTAATGACATGAGAAATACAAACCCAACTAAATTCCAATTTACAAATGCGTACAAAACACTATTAATAAATAATTTTACTTCACCCCACTCTGTGATCGCTAATTGTGAAGTAGATCACAATAAAAGTTTAAAATTAATCAAATTGTTATTCAAGGACAAGGATACAGTACAAGAGCGGTTACAAAACTTTTAAACAGGCTTATAGATACGCAAGTGCATCATGGATGCGTCAGAATCCAGATGCTCGACTAACAGATTATGACGTTGCTGGACTGATAAATATAGCGTTTACCAAAGCTGCTAGATTAGAGATAACCCAAAATAATTTCCCTTGCACAGGTATCCAGCCCTTTAATCGAGGTGTTTTCAGAACTTGACTTTTTAGGTTCTGAGTTAACTGATATACCAATTGAAGCTAGATCTAGTGAATTAAGAATCCAGACTCTTAGTCCTGCAGCATCTGAAGATGAGCCAAGGCCGTCAACTAGCGCTCTAACTGTATCGTTAGCTACCATCCAGCTTCATGAAGCAATAGCAACCACGAACGTTGAACCAACAGCTAGCGATTAGCTGCGTCGTTAGCAACCTTACAAAATGCAGTGCCATGTGCAAGCGTTGATGTTGGAAATATTAATTATGTTCTTAAGGATAAGTCACCTCTTCCGGGTGTCTAAAAACAAACGACTGCCAGCTAGGAAAGAACGCAAAAAAGTGAAATTTTGACATATTCGCCTTGTACAAAGGAATTAATGGGAAGGTTAAAAACCCCAAAGTTGTGGTAAAGATTATGAGAAACATGAAAAGGGGAGTAAAAGTGAAGAAGGTTGGATCTCAGCCAGATTCACAACATCAGGAGACGGAATGCATTATTTGCAGTGAAACATTCAATGAGTATTGGATCCAATGCAAAATATTTGAGGACTTGGCTCACGAAGCATGTGTAGATTTAAATCCATCGCATGAGTACTATTACTGTGATATGTGTCACCAAAAACGCATTAGTCATTATATACGTGGGTGGTTGGAGCTATCCGCGACTTTAAAAACACCAAAATTTGATATTTGAATTCGCTTTAATTACAGTTAGATTATATTGTTTATCTAAGTGTTCAATATTTATCTTAAGTAATAAAATAATAGTAATAATGTTTGTTATTTTTTATATTTCTAATAAATATAGTCATAATATCGTAAACAACAAAATGGCCGAAGCTCTCTGCCCTACCTTACTGCCATGATATTTGACAAATTTGATAAATTGCACATTCTGAAGGATAAAAGGCTCGCTCGAAGCGCTGAAGGGACGAGGAAAGAGAAGAGGTATTTATTCCCTGCTTCTCGCGCTCGTGCTATAAGACTAATAGCCTAAGGTAAAGAGAAATGCTTCACAAGTACCTACAAGTAAGTTGTATGTTTATAAAAGACAGGAGACGGTGGACAAAAAGTAATGAGTGACGTATGTAGATGTCTGAGGTACGTAAATATATACGAGTATTCGAGAATAACTACGCACGACTGGTCTGCCGTACAGCCCAAATTCTAATTTTAGATTGTAGAGAAAAGTAATCGAATAATGTTCTTAAGTAGACACAAACATTTCAAAAGTATTGATATCTTAACCAATAAACGCCTAATTCACAAAAGTCTACTTAAAATAGTTTTTTGATCTTTTTCTGATCATTAATATTGCTGGAATTGCCTTTTGAAAACTATGCTGGAAATGCCGATATATCTGCTGTCCACATGCAGATCATCATACAAGTTATAAATGCTGAAGTGCAAACGTGTTTGCAAAGTCAGGAAAAATCAAAAAGGGTGTTTTTACACGGTAACCTGAGTATTCCGCGTATATACACACTTTATACAGATCGGAATAATGAAGAAACTTTTAAAGAGTGAAAACGCGACAACACAGAGACATGGTATCGAAAACCGTTTAAGAGAAATGAAATATAATTACTTATATAACATACATTCTAAGATACATGGCGCTGTCTTAATTTTAAATGACTTTCATGTTTACCGTTATAATAGAGTGTCAATAGACGGCGCTGTACATAATATTAATTCGATATTGAAATTTTACCGAAAATTATTAACTTATGCACAAACATTGAACATAATTAACTCTTCCTACCCTTGGTTTCAATTGATATTCGTATCAAAAATATCATGGTAAATTTGTTTACCTTTAGGTAAATAGACGGAATAAGTGAAAAATGGTGATTTTTTTGTAAAACACGACCAAACACGTCAAAATGACATAGATTAATATGTAACATTTTAAAAAAAAACACACCTCTAGAATACGGAAATCAAGGAAGGAAATATTAGAGGACGCTATTTAACACGTTGCTTCACAAGAAGACAGCGCCATGCGTCAATATTCCTGACATAACCACGTGTCGTTTCAGGACACCGAAAAATCACGAACTCATTTAATGATAAGGGTACTTCACCTAGTCGAAATGTAGTTAAAGATATTTGTTGGACACAGCAGAAGTTATGAAGTGGATAATCGTGTCAAATCGTGGCTTGTATTAAAATACTTTACTGGAAGAATTTCACCCGTAACCAGTGCCATGGTTCACAAAAAGCTGGCTTCAAAAAAGTCGACCGTGATCCAATCATATCTACCTATCCTGATCACATAAAATAAGTACTCCTCTATGGCAACGTCAACGATGAACGGTTATATATGACAGATGGAATCAACGCATCAGATTTTCTAAATCAATATTATAACGGAGCAACAAATCTTTAAGATTTCAGGAGAAAATTGTGCAAGTATAACTATATGGGAATCATCAGTGCGAATGACTACAACCCAAGCGCTTAAACGGCTGAAAGAAAGTCCCTTTGGAAGAACACCTTTGTGTGGACAAGCAAATGTTTTCCACTAAAGCACGGAATATGTTAAAGTGATACAACCCTCAAAAAGCACACAAATGGGGTCACAAAGTCTATGGGTTGAGTGGCGTTTTTGGTTACGCCTATAAAACAGAAATTGAAACTGACAATGAAAACGTTGTGCTTCCAGAATAGTCTGATTTGGGTACATCATCTAACGTTGTCGTGAGGGTAGCGCGCATGATTCCAAGGCACCAGAGTTACAAATTATATTTTGACAATTATTTTACCTCTTTTCGTCTGTTGAAATATTTGGCCATAGAAGGTATTCATAGTCTTCGTACAATGAAAAGAAAAAGAGTCCCGGACTGTAAGTTCCTACCAGAAAAGATGGTATTGAAAAAACCCAGAGGTTATTCAAATTAATACTTAGCCGACCTCAACGGTACCTATATAAGTAATGTGGCATGGAATTACAATAAAATTGCCACTTTGGCTTCTACTTTTACTGGAATACAGCCTGAAACTGATGTTCGCAGATGAGACAAACAGAATTCCAGGTACGTGAATATAAAACGACCCAATGTTGTAGGAGAGTACAATCGCCACATGGGTTGTGTTGACCTAATCGACAGTATCATGGGGATTTACAAGATACAGCTGCGTAGCAAACGTTGGCAAATACGTGCGTTCTACCATTACTTGATCTCACAATGGGAAATGGATGGATGCTTTATAAACGAGTCTAATGACAAAGACTTTTCATGTCGTTTATCGTCAGTAGATTTTCGTCTGGATGTTGCAATAACTCTTTGAAAATTGGACATAAAACCTAGTTGTCTAGTCGACGTTCGCTGGAGAACGACATACAATGTAAAAAGCACAACGGACCTGCCCAGCATGAACCTCCACTGGCAGTACGACAAGACCAGATTAGGCACTGGCCCTAATTGTCTGATAAAAAATTAGATGCAAGTTCGCAAAGTGTATTGGATTTAATCACAATATATGCGAAAAATGCAGAGTTGCGTTGTACAAGTTTGATTTGAGATTAATGTTAACACAGGCGAAGAAATTTTTATATACTCCAAAATTGTAAGAAACGATAATACAAAAGTAATGTGGAGGAGAGATAACCTTTAATGATGACAAGCACGTACAAGAGAACTGCAGGGCCGAGGTGCAATCACGTCGGTATCCGGATTATAAAGACAATATTAGGAAAGCATGTAAACTGCAAACTGTATTTGAGAAATACAGAGAAACCAATTTTGTCACAATGCGTATGCACTGTAAAGTGTAAGTAAAATACGAGAACCATGGAAAATTACTTATCCAATTAAATTTCATTTCTATTCGAAATTAACTAAGACCAAGAACTGGTTCAGAAACTTCCACCTTTCATAACGTCCAACTATTTTTAAGCTTATGGCTCAGTGTTAAGGAATGTGCACGGGATAAACCAAACTGTGGTAAAAAATGTTATAAAAAAAAGGTTCGCTACCCTGCACATGTTTCTCATCTCGGATATGACATTCTTGTGCGGTTTTGGAAGCGTTGTGACGTCCGACGCGTATTAATATTTGTAATATTTATTTGTTGGATTAATTTGATATTAATTGTTGTAAACACTATTTTGGACATTATTATTATTTGTTGTGAGTGTTTGTGCTATCCTACACATATACATACAAATACACTACACACACATTACTACACACGGAGCAGCACAGTGCAAGCGTAACAGGAACGCCAAGCCTGTAAGGTAAGTGGTTTAATAATAATTGCATTTACGTATTATTAGAGTTGCTGTGTAAATGGCAGTTTCACTCAAAGTAGTCATAACCCCGAATTGAAAATATTGATGGGCCCAGCACCAATTCGGTTTTGCGGTGGTGACTATCTCGTACACTCAGTGTTTCCCCGAGGCAAAGCTCCCTGTTTTTCTATTTTTTTTGGAAAATAATTGAATAAATTAAAAATGATTAAACCCGTATATTTTATTTTTTTTAATTACCCGTACACTAAAAAAATAGAAAATCTATGTTCTTGAGTAATAGAAGGTTAGAGCATATGCCTATTCATTGACTTTTAACGAAATGACTATAAGAAAAGGATTGTGTACATCTAAAGGATTTTTTTTATTTGCGTACTTCATATTTTCACCCTTTTAGAATATTTTCCTAAGACACTTATGTCTGACATGGGAATATCAATTGGTTCAGAATCCCATATGTTCGCCAACAAACGTGATCAAGTCCGAATTAGACACCGAAAAATCACTTAACTCGTTTAAAGATGAGGGTACTTCACCTTGTCGAAATGTGGTGAAAGGTATTTGTTGGACAGATTCGAGTTGGTCGGGTCAGATCGTGGCTTGTATTAAAATAGTTTACTGGAAGAATTTGACCCGTAACCAGTGCCATGGTTCACAAAAAAATTGCTTTAAAAGTTGACAACGACAGCAGCATGTCTACATATAAATTGATCGCATAAAATAAGGATAGCTCTATGGCAACGTCAACAATGAAGGATTACTCGTATATATGACAAGTGGAATCAACGCATCAGAAAATTGTGCAACTATAACTATAGTTGGGAATAGGGAATCGTGAATGCGAATGACTACAAACCAACGCAGGTTTACAAATAAATTCCACAACAAAATTAATAGATGCCACAACTACTCTCTCATCTAAAATTTTTGAAATTTATTCAAATTCCTACTTAGAAATATTTGACTACTTTTCAAAGTGTACAGTTTAATCTAGTTCCCATTTCTATCAAACGTCAAACTATTATTGCGATTTTAACCATACAAAATGGAAGGTTTACGTAAGATTCTAGACGAATTCAGAGAAAAGGTAACCAATGGTTTAACCAACTTTAAATAAGACTTTGCTCGTAGGCTACATTGACGAATAGGGGTATAATTTTGTATTACTTTGTGTGTGTGTACATGGGTGTTATATCATGTTCCAGGGCAGCTCGTCAGCGGCCTCTTAGAGTCCTTTTAGACTAGAACATTATCTCGGTGCTGCAGAATGGTGTTGACTGTGAAGACGGTTTGGATTAGGACGATGACCGCCTCGCAGTCTCAGAGTTTGTAGCTGAATTGGAAACATTTGATGACAATACTTCCGAATTAGAAGTGGACGTGTATTCTTTTATAGAAACCTTATAAAATAATCATGAAAGCTCATCTTCTTTACCTCCAAGCGCTTAAACGGCTGAAAGAAAGTCCCTTTGGAAGAACACCTTTGTGTGGACAAGCAAATGTGTTCCACTAAAGCACGGAATATGTTAAAGTGATACAACCCTCAAAAAGCACACAAATGAGGTTACAAAGTATATGTGTTGAGTGGCGTTTTTGGTTACGCCTATAAAACAGAAATTGAAACTGACAATGAAAACGTTGTGCTTCCAGAATAGTCTGATTTGGGTACATCATCTAACGTTGTCGTGAGGGTAGCGCGCATGATTCCAAGGCACCAGAGTTATAAATTATATTTTGACAATTATTTTACCTCTTTTCGTCTGTTGAAATATTTGGCCAAAGAAGGTATTCATAGTCTTCGTACAATGAAAAAAAAAAGAGTCCCGGACTGTAAGTTCCTACCAGAAAAGGTGGTATTGAAAAAACCCAGAGGTTATTCAAATGAATACTTAGCCGACCTCAACGGTACCTATATATGTAGTGTGGGATGGAATTACAATAAAATTGCCACTTTGCCTTCTACTTTTACTGGAATACAGCCTGAAACTGATGTTCGCAGATGAGACAAACAGAATTCCAGGTACGTGAATATAAAACGACCTAATGTTGTAGGAGAGTACAGTCGCCACATGGGTTGTGTTGACCTAAGCGACAGCATCATGGGGATTTACAAGATACAGCTGCGTAGCAAACGTTGGGAAATACGTGTGTTCTACCATTACTTGATGTCACAATGGGAAACGGATGGATGCTTTATAAAAGAGTCTCTAATGACAAAGACTTTTCATGTCGTTTATCGTCAGCAGATTTTCGTCTGGATGTTGGAATAACTCTTTGAAAATTGGACATAAAACCTAGTCGTCTAGTCGACGTTCGCTGGAGAACGAGATACAATGAAAAAAAACACAAAGGACCTGCCCAGCACGAACCTCCACTGGCAGTACAAGACCAGATTAGGCACTAGCCCTAATTGTCTGATAAAAAACTTAGATGCAAGTTCACAAAGTGTATTGGATTTAATCACAATATATGCGAAAAATGCAGAGTCGCGTCGTGCCACTTTGATTTGTGATTAATGTTAACACAGCTGAAGAAATTTTTATATACTCAAAAGTTGTAAGAAACGACGATACCAACGTAATATGGTGGAGAGATAACCGAATCATAACCTTTAATGATGACAAGCACGTACAAGAGAGTCGCGGGCCAGATCACGTCGGTATCCGGATTATAAAGACAATATTAGGAAAGCACGCAAACTGCAAACTGTATTTGAGAAGCAAAGAGAAACCAATTTAGTCACAATGCGTATACACTGTAAAGAGTAAGTAAAATACTAAGACCGTGGAAAATTAGTTATCCAATTAAACTACATCTGTATTCGAAATTGACTACGACCAAGAACTTGTTCAGTAACTTCCACCTTTCATAATGTCAAACTATTTTTAAGCTTATGGCTCAGTAACCGAATAATACCTTTAATGATGACAAGCACGTACAAGAGAGTTGCAGGCCCGATCACGTCGGTATCCGGATTATAAAGACAATATTAGGAAAGCATGTCAACTGCAAACTGTATTTGCCTTTGAAAGGTATTCGTTGGACAGATTCGAGTTGGTCGGATCAGATCGTGGCTTGTATTAAAATAGTTTACTGGAAGAACTTGACCCGTAACCAGTGCCATGGTTCACAAAAAACCTTCCTTCAAAAAAGTTGAAAACGGCAGCAGCTTATCTACATATGATATCTTGATCACATGTAATAAGTACTCCTCTATGGCCACATCCACGATGCAGGATTACTCGTATATATGACAGATGGAATCAACGCATCAGAAAATCGTGCAACTATAACTATATGGAAATACGGTAACATCAGTGCGAATGACTACAACCCCTCGCAGGTTTCCAAATAAATTCTACAACAAAATTAATAGATGCCACAACTGCGGACTCTCGTAACATTTTCGAAATTTATGGCAAACGGACGGTTGCTTTATAAAAGAGTCTCTAATAACAAAGACTTTTCATGTCGTTTATCATCAGCAGATTTTCGTCTGGATGTTGCAATAACTCTTTGAAAATTGGACATAAAACCTTGTCGTCTAGTCGACGTTCGCTGAAGAACGAGATACAATGAAAAAACACAAAGGACCTGCCCAGCGTGCACCTCCACTGGCAGTACAAGACCAGATTAGGCACTGGCCCTAATTGTCTGATAAAAAACTTAGATGCAAGTTCACAAAGTGTATTGGATTTAATCACAATATATGCGAAAAATGCAGAGTCGCGTCGCGCCACTTTGATTTGTGATTAATGTTAACACAGGCGAAGAAATTTTTATATACTCAAAAGTTGTAAGAAACGACGATACCAACGTAATGTGGTGGAGAGATAACCGAATCATAACCTTTAATGATAACAAGCACGTACAAGAAAGAGAGTCGCGGGCCCGATCACGTCGGTATCCGGATTATAAAGACAATATTAGGAAAGCATGTAAACTGCAAACTGTATTTGAGAAATAAAGACAAACCAATTTTGTCACAATGCGTATGCACTGTAAAGTGTAAGTAAAATACTAAGACCGTGGAAAATTAGTTATCCAATTAAACTACAAAACTTCTTCCAAAACAATGAAGTCGTAATGGGAACATCCACAATTATTATTACTTAAGGAAGTCACACGATCTGATGAAATAAGATCGGTAAATAAATTGACTGAAGTTCATGTTTATAAAGAGAGATTACCCAAAATGAAAGTAAAGCACGCTGCCCAAGTATTCAGTCAACGAGTTTCATCTGCAATGCGGTTTTTAGCAAGTACGTACATACCTTTCGATATTTTATTTAGCAGTTTTATTCAGTATTTCAACTAAATAATTCAAATTCGTATAACAATCCCTTTATTTATAAAAAAAAGACTATACAAGAAATGATGAGTATGCTGAAGAACTCCATACGTTTTTTCTCACGTATTTAATTTGAATTTGTTTAAATAAGTTTCTTTTTACTTACATACAATTACATAGGTGTACAACTTTGCTTCCCCCGTTTTGCAATAGATGGCTGTAGCGGTAAGTGGTAATCGATATAAATAGATTGTAGATGTCATACAATAAGCTTAGGTATTTGTAAACATACCGCCATCGAAATATTAGTCGATTCGTGACTGCATCATAAAGTTATTCTCGATTAAACATGTCAGCTTACGAGCCAAATTCTCGTCATTTGCGGGAGGTTTTAATTTTCTGCTTTAATATGAACAAATCTGCGGATGAGGCTTGTCGAATGCTCTCAAATACCTATGGTGAGGCCGCTATTAGTGAAAGAATGTGCCGAGCGTGGTTTCAACGCTTCAAGAACGGTGATTTTGACATCGAAGACCAGCATGGCTGTGGAAGAGAGACGGTTTTCGAAGATGCAGAATTGGAGGCATTACTTGACCAAGACTCGTCAAACGCAACAAGAATTGGCAGGATCATTGGGAGTGACGCAACAAACCATTTCAAAACGCCTGAAAGTCATGGGAATGATTCAGAAACAAGGAAATTGGGTGCCGTACGAATTGAATCCCAGAGATGTTGAACGGCGTTTGTTTGCTTGCAAGGCAAAGACGGAAGGGATTTCTGCGTCGCATTGTGACAGGGGACGAAAAATGGATTCATTACGATAATCCCAAACGCAGAAAATCATGGGGATATCCCGGCCATGCTTCCACGTCGACGGCCAAATCGAATATTCACGGTTCCAAGGTAATGCTCATTTTAGCAACAAAACTCTCAGGAGGCATACTGATGAGGACTGATTAAAATTCGTAAAACAATCCCTTTATTTATAAAAAAAAAATATTAAACAAGCAAATGATGAATATGCTGAAATTGGTTTAAATAAGTTTATTTTTGCTTACACACAGTGAGTTAGAAGTACAGTTGCAACTCAAATACCTTCAACATTTAATTGCAATCTTAAAATATAAAGAATAACTAAAATATTCCACGGGTTCATTTTCAAGTGTCTACAAAATTTTATTACAATGAAGCATTACATTTGTATAGTCAAGATGTAACATTTTTATTATCAGGACACAGAATATTGCCTGCAGAATGTGAACAGACAGCGGAGGTGTTGTTATTATTTGATAAAATATTTGATTCTATTAATGGACGCTCATATAAAGTTAGCAGCAAAGTTGACAAAGGTTGCTTGAAGAATGGGTCACCCCATTTTAAATTATGTGAGATGTAATACCTATTTTAAAGTCGATGGGTTTTGAAGTAAATAAAAAACAAAGTGACGGTACTATTACAAAGAAATATGAGACGGTTCCGTCTTTGAATAATTTTATATATGGAATTTAGACGTTTTTTGTATTAAGGCGTTGGTAACTCTACTAACGTATACGTACAAAGGTCATAAGTTTTCAAAACTTTTTCATTACTATTGGCTTACAAAAACTTTGCTTATCAAACAGTTTGGTGACGGACAATGTGTTTATATTATAAAAATGCCCAAAAGAGAACAATTAAAATGTCGTTGTGGTTACCAGGGTTTGTGACCAACCATTAATAAACATTGCGACTATAAATAGCTTAAATGAAGAAAGCAAGGCAGAATATTTAAATAAAGGAAAGAATTACAATTCTCAAGCGATCAATATTGATGGTAATAATTATAATGTATCCATTATATGATCCTACGCATCTTTTAACGGGATAAGAAATACAAAAAAAAACGAGACATCCATAACAATGAAGTCGATTTTATATATGAAAACTGTGAAGGAAATGTGGCAGCATTTAAAAATTAAATATAATGTAAGTAGCATATTGATGAGGAATCTCAATCAAGATCCTCTGGAAAACTTTTTTGCCAAATAAGAAGTAATGACATGAGAAATACAAACCCAACTAAATTCCAATTTACAAATGCGTACAAAACACTATTAATAAATAATTTTACTTCACCCCACTCTGTGATCGCTAATTGTGAAGTAGATCACAATAAAAGTTTCAAATTAATCAAATTGTTATTCAAGGACAAGGATACAGTACAAGAGCGGTTACAAAACTTTTAAACAGGCTTATAGATACGCAAGTGCATCATGGATGCGTCAGAATCCAGGTGCTCGACTAACAGATTATGACGTTGCTGGACTGACAAATATAGCGTTTACCAAAGCTGCTAGATTAGAGATAACCCAAAATAATTTCCCTTGCACAGGTATCCAGCCCTTTAATCGAGGTGTTTTCAGAACTTGACTTTTTAGGTTCTGAGTTAACTGATATACCAATTGAAGCTAGATCTAGTGAATTAAGAATCCAGACTCTTAGTCCTGCAGCATCTGAAGATGAGCCAAGGCCGTCAACTAGCGCTCTAACTGTATCGTTAGCTACCATCCAGCTTCATGAAGCAGTAGCAACCACGAACGTTGAACCAACAGCTAGCGATTAGCTGCGTCGTTAGCAACCTTACAAAATGCAGTGCCATGTGCGAGTGTTGATGTTGGAAATATTAATTATGTTCTTAAGGATAAGTCACCTCTTCCGGGTGTCGAAAAAAAAACGACTGCCAGCCAGGAAAGAAGAACGCAAAAAAGTGAAATTTTGACATATTCGCCTTGTACAAAGGAATTAATGGGAAGGTTAAAAACCCCAAAGTTGTGGTAAAGATTATGAGAAACATGAAAAGGGGAGTAAAAGTGAAGAAGGTTGGATCTCAGCCAGATTCACAACATCAGGAGACGGAATGCATTATTTGCAGTGAAACATTCAATGAGTATTGGATCCAATGCAAAATATTTGAGGACTTGGCTCACGAAGCATGTGTAGATTTAAATCCATCGCATGAGTACTATTACTGTGATATGTGTCACCAAAAACGCATTAGTCATTATATACGTGGGTGGTTGGAGCTATCCGCGACTTTAAAAACACCAAAATTTGATATTTGAATTTCATTTAATTACAGTTAGATTATATTGTTTATCTAAGTGTTCAATATTTATCTTAAGTAATAAAATAATAGTAATAATGTTTATTATTTTTTATATTTCTAATAAATATAGTCATAATATCGTAAACAACAAAATGGCCGAAGCTCTCTGCCCTACCTTACTGCCATGATATTTGACAAATTTGATAAATTGCACATTCTGAAGGATAAAAGGCTCGCTCGAAGCGCTGAAGGGAAGAGGAAAGAGAAGAGGTATTTATTCCCTGCTTCTCGCGCTCGTGCTATAAGACTAATAGCCCAAGGTAAAGAGAAATGCTTCACAAGTACCTACAAGTAAGTTGTATGTTTATAAAAGACAGGAGACGGTGGACAAAAAAGTAATGAGTGACGTATGTAGATGTCTGAGGTACGTAAATATATACGAGTATTAGAGAATAACTACGCACGACTGGTCTGCCGTACAGCCCAAATTCTAATTTTAGATTGTAGAGAAAAGTAATCGAATAATGTTCTTAAGTAGACACAAACATTTCAAAAGTATTGATATCTTAACCAATAGACGCCTAATTCACAAAAGTCTACTTAAAATAGTTTTTTGATCTTTTTCTGATCATTAATATTGCTGGAATTGCCTTTTGAAAACTATGCTGGAAATGCCGATATATCTGCTGTCCACATGCAGATCATCATACAAGTTATAAATGCTGAAGTGCAAACGTGTTTGCAAAGTCAGGAAAAATCAAAAAGGGTGTTTTTACACGGTAACCTGAGTATTCCGCGTATATACACACTTTATACAGATCGGAATAATGAAGGAACTTGTAAAGAGTGAAAACGCGACAATACAGAGACATGGTATCGAAAACCGTTTAAGATAAATGAAATATAATTACTTATATAACATACATTCTAAGATACATGGCGCTGTCTTAATTTTAAATGACTTTCATGTTTACCGTTATAATCGAGTGTCAATAGACGGCGCTGTACATAATATTAATTCGATATTGAAATTTTACCGAAAATTATTAACTTATGCACAAACATTGAACATAATTAACTCTTCCTACCCTTGGTTTCAATTGATATTCGTATCAAAAATATCATGGTAAATTTGTTTACCTTTAGGTTAATAGACGGAATAAGTGAAAAATGGTGATTTTTTTGTAAAACACGACCAAACACGTCAAAATGACATAGATTAATATGTAACATTTCTAAAAAAAACACACCTCTAGAATACGGAAATCAAGGAAGGAAATATTAGAGGACGTTATTTAACACGTTGCTTCACAAGAAGACAGCGCCATGCATCAATATTCCTGACATAACCACGTGTCGTTTCAGGACACCGAAAACTCACGAACTCATTTAATGATGAGGGTACTTCACCTAGTCGAAATGTGGTTAAAGATATTTGTTGGACACAGCAGAAGTTATGAAGTGGATGATCGTGTCAAATCGTGGCTTGTATTAAAATACTTTACTGGAAGAATTTCACCCGTAACCAGTGCCATGGTTCACAAAAAGCTGGCTTCAAAAAAGTCGACCGTGACCCAAGCATATCTACCTATCCTGATCACATAAAATAAGTACTCCTCTATGGCAACGTCAACGATGAACGGTTATATATGACAGATGGAATCAACGCATCAGATTTTCTAAATCAATACTATACGGAGCAACAAATCTTTAAGATTTCAGGAGAAAATTGTGCAACTATAACTATATGGGAATCATCAGTGCGAATGACTACAACCCAAGCGCTTAAACGGCTGAAAGAAAGTCCCTTTGGAAGAACACCTTTGTGTGGACAAGCAAATGTGTTCCACTAAAGCACGGAATATGTTAAAGTGATACAACCTCAAAAAGTACACAAATGGGGTTACAAAGTCTATGTGTTGAGTGGCGTTTTTGGTTACGCCTATAAAACAGAAATTGAAACTGACAATGAATACGTCGTGCTTCCAGAATAGTCAGATGTGGGTACAACATCTAACGTTGTCGTGAGGGTAGCGCGCATGATTCCAAGGCACCAGAGTTACAAATTATATTTTGACAATTATTTTACCTCTTTTCGTCTGTTGAAATATTTGGCCAAAGAAGGTATTCATAGTCTTCGTACAATGAAAAGAAAAAGAGTCCCGGACTGTAGGTTCCTACCAGATAAAATGGCATTGAAAAAACCCAGAGGTTATTCAAATGAATACTTAGCCGACCTCAACGGTACCTATATAAGTAATGTGGCATGGAATTACAATAAAATTGCCACTTTGGCTTCTACTTTTACTGGAATACAGCCTGAAACTGATGTTCGCAGATGAGACAAACAGAATTCCAGGTACGTGAATATAAAACGACCCAATGTTGTAGGAGAGTACAATCGTCACATGGGTTGTGTTGACCTTATCGACAGCATCATGGGGATTTACAAGATACAGCTGCGTAGCAAACGTTGGGAAATACGTGTGTTCTACCATTACTTGATGTCACAATGGGAAACGGATGGATGCTTTATAAAAGAGTCTCTAATGACAAAGACTTTTCATGTCGTTTATCGTCAGTAGATTTTCGTCTGGATGTTGCAATAACTCTTTGAAAATTGGACATAAAACCTAGTTGTCTAGTCGACGTTCGCTGGAGAACGAGATACAATGAAAAAAACACAAAGGACCTGCCCAGCACGAACCTCCACTGGCAGTACAAGACCAGATTAGGCACTGGCCCTAATTGTCTAATAAAAAAATTAGATGCAAGTTCAGAAAGTGTATTGGATTTAATCACAATATATGCGAAAAATGCAGAGTCGCGTCGTGCCACTTTGATTTGTGATTAATGTTAACAACGCAGGCGAAGAATTTTTTATATACTCAAAAGTTGTAAGAAACGACGATACCAAAGTATTGAAAAAAACACAAAGGACCTGCCCAGCATGCACCTCCACTAGCTGTACGACAAGAGCAGATTAAGCACTGGTCCTAATTGTCTGATAAAAAAATTAGATTCAAGTTCCCAAAGTGTATTGGATTTAATCACAATATATGCGAAAAATGCAGAGTTGCGTAGTGCAACTTTGATTTGTGATTAATGTTAACACAGGCGAAGAAATTTTTATATACTCAAAAGTTGTAAGAAACGACGATACCAAAGTAACGTGGTGGAGAGACAACCGAATCACGTCGGTATCCAGATTATAAAGACAATATTAGGAAAGCATGTAAACTGCAAACTGTATTTGAGAAGTAAAGAAAAACCAATTTAGTCACAATGCGTATACACTGTTAAGAGTAAGTAAAATACTAAGACCGTGGAAAATTAGTTATCCAATTAAACTACATCTGTATTCGAAATTGACTACGACCAAGAACTTGTTCAGTAACTTCCACCTTTCATAATGTCCAACTATTTTTAAGCTTATGGCTCAGTAACCGAATAATACCTTTAATGTGAACCTGTATCACCTGTATGTGAACGATGGTGATGTCTGGAATTGACTCATCTCTGTGCATCCATTAAAAACGTTCGTGAAATTTACTATTATACAGAATATATTATTATTCTAAATATTATATATATTTGTTAAAAAGATAAACCAGATCGATTTCTTGCCAGTTCTTCTCGATGACTGGGTTGTTTTCCGAACCGGTGGTAGTTTTGACGTTCATAAGTGCCTTCTTAGGGCCTAAATTGAATAAAGTGTTTTTGAATTTGAATGATGACAAGCACGTACAAGAGAGTTGCGGGCCCGATCACGTCGGTATCCGGATTATAAAGACATTATTAAGAAAGCATGTCAACTGCAAACTGTATTTGCCTTTGAAAGGTATTTGTTGGACAGATTCGAGTTGGTCGGATCAGATCGTGGCTTGTATTAAAATAGTTTACTGGAAGAACTTGACCCGTAACCAGTGCCATGGTTCACAAAAAACCTTCCTTCAAAAAAGTTGAAAACGGCAGCAGCTTATCTACATATGATATCTTGATCACATGTAATAAGTACTCCTCTATGGCCACATCCACGATGCAAGTTCACAAAGTGTATTGGATTTAATCACAATATATGCGAAAAATGCAGAGTCGCGTCGCGCCACTTTGATTTGTGATTAATGTTAACACAGCTGAAGAAATTTTTATATACTCAAAAGTTGTAAGAAACGACGATACCAACGTAATGTGGTGGAGAGATAACCGAATCATAACCTTTAATGATGACAAGCACGTACAAGAGAGTCGCGGGCCCGATCACGTCGGTATCCGGATTATAAAGACAATATTAGCCAAGCACGCAAACTGCAAACTGTATTTGAGAAGTAAAGAGAAACCAATTTTGTCACAATGCGTATGCACTGTAAAGAGTAAGTAAAATACCAAGACCTTGGAAAATTACTAAATGTAAATTAAATTACATTTGTATTCGAAATTAACTAAGGCCAGGAACTGGTTCAGAAACTTCCACCATTCATAACGTCCAACTATTTTTAAGCTTATGGCTCATGTTTCTCCCAGGCAAAGCTCCCTAGTTTTCTATTTTTTTTTTTTTGGAAAATAATTGAACCAATTAAAAATTATGAAACTCGTATATTTTCATTTTTTTTATTACCCGTACACAATAAAATTAGAAGATCTATGTTCTTGAGTTATAGAAGGTTAGAGCATATAGCTATCATTGACTTTTAACATAACGGCTATAAGAAAAGGAATATGTACATCTAACGGTATATTTTTACACGATTAACATAGAACTAAATGTTATGTATACTATTTATGACCACCTCTATTAAAAGTGACTTATGCACTCCTGTAACTTGTTCTCTCCTATAACTCCTATAACTATGTAGCAGCATGCCGGTCAGGCCATAATGTCCATAATATACGGACAGACGCTCGAGAGATGCTCCCAGAATAGCGACGTTCGCCAAAAGATGTCGTCTATGTAATAGCACACGTCAGCATACCCATAACATCTGACAGCAAGAAGATCAGGTTAAACTTGCACCAAGTCGCAATTCTACAGGAATCAGTAGGTGCGAATATGGTTCCACCTCCACGTGGTGCACCATGGGGAGTAGTCAGTAGTATTCCTAAAAAGGAGCTGCTGATCACTGACGAAGAGTATAACACAAATCCAAGGTGTTATTTGCACCGTGCCAAGGGGATGCATGGCTGAGGGAGAGAGAGAAATTAGGGCCTTCCATAGCGATATGTGGGTCTCTGTCGGTGTGCAACTTCTTTTCCTTAGCTTCTCGTGGGAACAAAACGGGCGAAAGTACTCAAAAAATGTTATTAGATTTAAATTTACATGTTGATGCTCTGCACAATTTCAACGATATTAACTAATCTGAGATGAATGGGGTAACGCCTCCGCAATGCCTGGATCTATTGCCTCTACAGCTGAGAAGAGAATCCCTAGGTAGGATGTTACCTCGGTGACCGCACCGCCTATGGAAACGGACTCTGAGCAGAAAAAAGTTAAGAGTCGCAAAATTTCGGGAGCGGCGTGGAGCCGGTTCCGGAGGCTGATACAAGCAGATATTAGCCCCGCTGAGGCACTGAAGCTTTGTCAAAAACTCTTGACCGAAATTCCTATGTGGAATCCTGCAAGGCCGAAGGCGGTAATGCGACTTCGGTCTGAAGAGATATCTCCAAATAGTCAACCCTTTAGGCATGCCCCTGTTACCAGGGCCAAACATGGTAAGGTTACCGGGTCTACACGAGTGGGGATTCGCGACGTAAATCAGCAGAAAGTGGTTAACAGAGACTGCTCCGAAAAGAAAGCCCTAGCCGGAGGGTCAGTTGACTATTATCGGACAGTGAATTTCCGAACCGGCAATTGACTCTACCTTCTTGCCGGAGAATGAGGTTGCGACTCTGAAAAATACACCTGAACTAATACGGTTACAAAACCCTGAACTAAACCCAGAACATTGGAGAATGTTACACTCGATGGAGGAAAAGGGAAAATGACTTGTGTTTTCGCTCTCGATGAGCCCAGGAGGTTTTTTGTTTCTCTCTACGATGGAGCAAATAGACAAAGTTTTATCTGTTCTTTAATTATTTCAAACCATGTTTACATAAAAAGATAATATACTAAATATCTAACATACCACATGTTAAACAAATAAACCTTATGTATAAGTTCTTCATTAATCATCTCAATTTAAACATATTCTTTAAGTTGTTAATAAAAACTATTATTTTTGTTTCAGACTGTTTGTGGTAAATATGTATGTATAATCCATTCGTTTGTTTGTATAATAGTAAATAGAGTTTCTAAAAAGTTAAATCAATTGTTACCAAGCTTTATTAAATTTGTAAAGCCAGGAGATATTAATGCTATCAAGCAAAAATTTGAGGAGCTCGGAAGAAGCCCTCATAATCATGAGTTACATATTATAATTGAAGCAATTGTTTACACCTATATTAAAATTACTCGCTCAAGTGGCATCCCTCACTCAGAAGTATAGATAAGAATATATAGAATAGAAAAGGATATTTTTCAATTAATGTACAGATAATTATCGGCCCTAACTTGGAAATGGAATTGGACACGGTGGGCATGTCGTGGAACAGTCAGGTCATGAGTGCACAATTAAAAGGTGTTTTAGTTTAGTTGGGTATACAAACACATTATGAAACCTCTCTTGTAACCACAAACTTATGCTAAAAATAAGTGAAACTATGCTCAGATACGAACACGGAATACAATAAAAAGATTTTTTGGTATATGGAATAAAAAATCTCCATGTTTAAAGCTTGTTTAAAGCTTGGATTGAGATCCAAACTTTTGAATGCGAGTAATAATATTTTTGCAGCTTGTGCCTGCAATATCCTACATAATATAAACCTAATTTATGGAAACAAGTACGGAGATGATGAAAATTAGGAAATTGAAAGTAGTTTTGGTATTTTGTATTCTGAAAACCTTAGATAACAACTAAGAATAGTTGCATGTCTTTAAATATAGAGCATTTGTAAGAAATAGGGACTTAGGAAGGCCAATGATGTCCTGTGGATGGACATATTGTAGGGTGGTGAGGTTGAAATAAATTTCCCATAACATGAAAATCCTTAACAAACATAAAAATCTCGTTATAACAGACGTAAAATTAAAATATTTAAATTACAAATCGTACAACCAACATTATTATGTAAGGTATACTTAACGTCAGTGACAGTGACTAGTAATAATACTTAGATTATATATCATTAGACTTCTTCGAGGGCCTGGCGTTTTATCATTCAAACCTATAGAGAAAAATAAAAGCCACACGATTTCTCAAAGTAGTTTTGGTATTTTATATTCCTAGTAGAAGTGTAGTGGCCTTTTTTTGACAGATCACGTGTGAGTCGTGTCATGCTGTCATGTTATTTTTGTTTAGTATTGTTTGGTATTTCATAATGGAAAGACTTACGCCTGAACAATATTTACAAATCATTCAACTTTATTACGAAAATTCACGTTCTGTGAGGAATGTGTTTTGTGCACTTCGCTCAACTTATGGTCAACATAATCGGCCTACTGAGCGTACTATTCGCAACACCATCACCCATTTTGAGACCCAGCATTCATTATTGGATAATATTCGACCGTATAGACCACGTTCAGCACGCTGTGAAGAAAATATAGTGGCCGTAGCTGAGAGTGTACACGAAGACCGTGGAGAGCCGATTTGGCGCCGTTCGCAGCAACTCGGACTGACGTATGGAACGACTTGGCGCATTTTACTTCGAGATCTTAAACTGAAAGCGTACAAAATACAGCTTGTGCAACAACTGAAGCCGCTCGACCTTCCCAAGTGACATCGCTTCGTTCTATGGGCTCTTGACAAGTTCCAAGAAGATCCGACGTTTTCGAAGCAAATTTTGTTTAGCGATGAGGGCCATTTCTGGCTCAATGGGTATGTAAACAAACAAAATTGCCGTATTTGAGACGAAGAGCAACCTGAAGAGATTCAAGAACTGCCACTTCATCCAGAAAAAACAACGGTTTGGTGTGGTTTGTGGGCCGGTAGAATCATCGGTCCCTATTTCTTTAAAAATGATGCCGGTGCGAACGTAACCGTCAATGGCGACCGTTATCGTGCCATTATAACCGACTATTTGATGCCTGAAATTGAAGGTCGTGATCTCGGCGACATTTGGTTTCAGCAAGACGGCGCCACTTCCCACACATCGCATCAATCAATGGATTTATTGAGAGAACATTTCGGTGAGCACATCATTTCACGTTTTGGGCCGGTCGATTGGCCACCAAGATCGTGTGATATCACACCGTTAGACTTTTTCCTGTGGGGATGTGTAAAGTCTAAAGTTTATGCGGACAAACACGCTTCGATACAGGCCTTGGAGGAAAACATCACGCGTGTCATTCGCCAATTACTAGTCAAAATGCTCGAACGAGTCATCGAAAATTGGACTCAACGGATGGACCATCTACGACGTAGCAACAGCCAACATTTGATAGACATAATCTTCAAAAAATAAATGCCAAAGAATGTTCTTTCAAATGATAATAAATATTCTCCATTAAATTTGAATTTCCTGTTTTTTTCTTTAAAAAAGTAGGGAACCTCGAAATGGATCACGCCTTATAACTAAGCTGGAAAATACACAACAGCCGAAGTACAATTTTTTAAATTTTAAACTTGTTTAAAAGGGGAACAACAGCCGTAATGGCGGAGTCATATAATGAAACTATGCCTATGCGCGAGATCACGAAACCTCAGGACAAGAAGCCCAACTTCGTACGTCCAAAGAACAAGACGATCAAATCCTTACCAGCACGAAAGAAAAAGTCTACAGTCGAAACAGTTTTAACCAATTGGTTAAAATCACACGCCAAGACAAATGCACACTTAACCACTGTTAACAAACAGGTCTTCGGAGTAATAAAAGACTTTTGACGAATTGACACTAAATTATGTATTAAGATCATTTTAAGTTTTTAACAAAATCGAGAGATCGCTACAAAAACTTGACTATGAACCACAGAAAAATGAAATAACGTCTTCTTATCTTCATAAATGTAACCTTAGCATCACTGTGTATGCTATCGTCGTCTACAAACCTTTGAACTACACGCACCCGCGTGCACTCTGCGAAATAAATATAGAAAAAGAAGAAAACATTATTATCTATTAACTTTATTATGCAAGGTGTGTAACGTCAGTGACAGTGGCTAGTATCAATAATACTCATATTATATATCATTACAGACTTATTCGAGGGCCTAGCGTTTTATCTTTAATACTTATAGAGAAAAACTAAAGAAACCACAAGATTTCTCAAAGTAGTTTTGATATTTTATATTCTGAAAACCTTAGGTACCAACTAAGAATAGCTGGAAAAAATACAACAGCTGAAGTACAATTACTTAAAGTCACGCGCCAAGACAAATGCAGACTTAACGATTTTTAAAAAAACAGGTGTAAAAGACACAACTACAAAGTCTTTATTTCAGCATACAATACGCCAATGAGAGGATTATGTGCACATTTAATAGTGAAAAACAGAATAATGGTGTTAAGGCAATGTTAACCAATGTAGTTATAGTGCTATGCAATGATTTGTTAAACAAAGTATACACTTTGAACGCCGACAACTGGAACACAAGCGTTGGAATTACGAGAAATATTTTAAAGAAAGAGACGACACGCAAGCATTTTCCCACAAAAAAAAATGGTTTCAATGAGATGTATGTATGTATGAGATAATGCGGGCAATTCAGAGAAGGAGAGTCCTAACGAAATCAACGTATTGAGATGGAAAGACAAGTGACATTTTTTGGTAAATTGACAGAATATTCTAGTCATTTTCCAAGGCGGAATTGATGTATTCGGCCAAATAACAGCATATCGAAAACACCTTGCAGCCAAATTATCAATTGGCACAAAAAATTACAGAGAAGTATTCAATACTTGAGTTGAGAAACGAATACTCGAGTTGAGAAAAATCATTGTGGAGAGTTGTCTTTAGATACTGATTATTCCTTCGAATTCATAGACCTAGGACAGAAAAGTACCAACTTAAAAAAAAAAAAAAAACTTTCGAAAAACAGCCGCTACATTAGCTACTTAATAAGGACGTTTGGTTTTTAAGAACCAATAAGAAGTAGACAAGAGCATTTTCTCGTATTTTTCGAGATCTACGCTGACTCAAACACGCTGAAACTGTATTTTTACTTTATGATTTAAATGTTGAAGATCATTTTCATTACCCTAGATAGGCTGATTTTTTACTGGTATACATTTGTTTTAAAACCGTTACTAAAAAAGATTGATTTATATTAACATCATTCCAAGAAACCATCAATAACAATGACGATTAACATTCGCAAACGAACAAACACAATTTCATAATATGCGTGATGGAAAAATTGTACCATAGCTACAAGGACCAATTACCATTGTATTAAATAATGCAACAATTGCAAAATATCACTGTGTGACACAAAATAGAGTTCCAAGTAGGAAGCCTATTGTTGCGGACAGCGAGCCATGTGCAAGACGTAGAATAGTTATTAATAGTTATAGGAAGTGTCAGAGACGTGAATTTATTACGCTTTAGTTTTAAGTTATTGTTCTAGTATGTAGAAACTTGCAGTGTGTTATCAATAAGTTTTTATATGAACATTGACGAACGAATGGACAGACGATTTATTAGGGATAAGTATTGTTGTAACTTGTACAAGATGTAATAAATATAAGTGAATGCCACAGTGCTGCGGACCGTTGGGGCGGCTATCCAAGGGGAATAGCGTAGTTCGATACCTTGCCGCCCCAACAATACGGTCGGCCGGTACACCGTGGGGTTTTAGTCCGTGCGAGTCGGGCATAACCCATTCTCTCCCCCGAGAGGGTGGAGTATCCATAAGGGATTTCCCCCATGTTAATAAAAAAAGGCCACACGCATAGAGTACGTTCATCGACACATCACAGCTGCGAGACCTTTAAACAAGAAATACGAACTCGTTAACAGAGAGTAATTTCATAGACTCTGATCGGAACGGTCACCGAGTAGACTCTGACCGATAGTCTAATCGGAATAGTGACACGACAGTCTGATAAGAACATACATAGTATATCGACAGATAGTTCGAGAGGGCGATCCAAAAGAGCGATTATTATACAAGCCACAAGCAACGACTCTACGAGCGACGAGTCAATGGGCAGTAATATATAACTCATATCGTACAATTAGCAAATATTTTTTTATACTGAGAGTTACACTTCAACAAGAAGAAGGAAATTGTGTTAATACAACATATTACACAAATATCGCGGATAGCGGTAATTTACGACCACCTCACACATATTCACAATAACTACGATAGGATAAAACGCGATATTTTGATGCGATCTTTCAATGCATTGCTGTACATGATTAAAATGACACAAGTGCTGCTGAATTAATATGGGTTCAGGTAAAACAATTTAACAGACTTGTATAATGTTACATACGAGGGCGGTTCGGAAACTTCTTAGACTAGCTCAAAAAAAGCGGTATAAACAGAAAAAAGTTAAGTGTTTTGGAAACTTCCATCTCTGCTATCAACACATGTTAAATTTTGTTTCGATCTGGCAACTCCTTCATATAGAGACAGGTGTTCACAAAAGACGAATCTGCGATTTTTTTACAATGGAAAAATTAGAAATGCGTGGTGTCATTAAATATTTACATAAAAAAGGTTTATCGGGACAAGAAATTCATAATGATATGGTGAATGTGTTAGGTGAAAGTGTTCCTTCATATGCAACAGTAAAAAATTGGGTTGCTGAATTTAAAAGTGGTCGTACAAGCATTGAAGATGAACCACGTAGTGGACGTCCAAAAACAGCAACAACAACAGAAATTGTAGCCAAAGTGCATGATATGGTATTAAATGATCGACGAATAAAAGTGCGTGAAATAACTAATATCATGGGCATCTCAAATGATCGAGTCCATTTAATTTTGCATGAAGAACTACAGATGAAAAAGCTTTGACTAAAAAAAAGACAGTCTTTGAAAAAGACTGAAGCTGGAGGAAGTGCCCCAAAGAAGGCAAAAACAATTCAATCGGCTGGTAAGGTTATGGCAACGGTTTTTTGGGACTACAAAGGTATTTTATTGATTGACTATCTGCAAAAAGGTAAAACAATAAATTCAGAGTACTATTGCAACCTTTTGGATAAATTAAATGTACAAATTCGAGAAAAACGCCCTGGCTTACAACACCAAAAAATTATTTTTCATCAAGACAACGCACCAGCGCACAAGAGTGTTTTAACAATGGCTAAAATCAACGAATTAAAGTACGAGTTGCTTGACCACCCACCTTATTCTCCTGATTTAGCTCCCAGTGACTTTTACCTGTTCCCAAATCTAAAAAAAATCCTTACTGGCAAGAGTTTTACCTCAAATGAAGATGCAATTACAGTTGTAAACCACTATTTTGAGGACTTTGAGGAAAACTATTTTAATCAAGGGATAGAATTGCTAGAAAAGCGTTGGACTAAGTGTATTGAAGTTTCAGATTATATTGAAAAATAAAAATATTTTTGAAAAACTAACTATTCTCTTTCATTGATAGGCTAAGAAGTTTCCGAACCGCCCTCATACAAGAGTAATCACAGAGATAGCACTGAATTGAATGCTCTGTAGAGACACAATGTAGGCACGTAAGGCAGAGTGCACGGTAAGCAAATTATATTTGAGCGTATGAACGGCAAGGCAGTGACTGCGCGCTGGCCCGCATGGAAGGTTGTCAACACAGGGTAATAAAGTAAAAGCACAAATCTACGCCACACCTCACTTTTGATTGTGGGCCCTCGACCTTCTCTAGCCAGCTGAATCAGTAATTCAATTGGGGTACACACACGCACCCAAACCCTAAATCTCAAAGCTCCAAATGATTGGAAGATATATTGGGAATGTAAGAAAAATTTGTAATTTTTACTTTAGATATGGTAGAACACCACACCCCGACACAACAAGATACTGCAGTAATTCTGAATCCGACTAAGAAGACGAACAATTTGACCTGAAATTGAGTTTCATATTCCGTTGTTAGTTAGTAATATTGCAATTGATTATTTTAACATGATAAGACTTGCATAATGTCGCATACAAGATAATAGGCATAACCCCTTCAATGGAATCGCTCCAAATGATTGGAAGCGACATTGTAAATGGAATAAAAATCGGAAATTATTATACTAAATATGACAGAATATAATAGCCCATCACAACATGAGACAACAGTAATTTTGAATCGGAGTAAGAGTATGAATAATAGGACTTGAATCGACTTGAAATGAATTGAGCTACAACTTCGGTAGTAACAAACAATACTGAAATTAATCATTGGGACATGATACTCTGACGATTAAAATAGTCTCAGAGATACTTATTTCATTCATAGATTTCCCTTTCTTATTTAATATATTACTACATATAAATTACTTGCATAAATTAACTAAGTATCGTATACTCTTTATATATAATCATGAATACATAGATGGACAATTGGTCTACATTTTATGTCCACAACCACATCAACAACAAAAATGTTCACCACTCCATAATACACAAGCAAACTGCTATAATATTAGATATGTAATTTCATTAATATGCCATGACCATTTTAATTAAGCATTATTTTTATGCAAACTTAAAACAAACAACCAATCAGTGATAACGATGAACACAGCATAACATAATGATGCTGTGAGTAAATCTTTAATTTTGTTGATATATTATGAGCCCTCAACACCATTTCCATTCTCCATTATCAATTTTTTTAAATCATAAGAACAATGAATCAACAAATAAAAATGGCAATACAAACAAATACACCATATAGAACAAAATTGCACTGTAGGCCTTTTCATCTCGGAGACGTGATTCAAGTAACATTCTGGTGGCACTTTCATAGGTGGCAGACTAGACCGAACCGGCAAAGTATCCCAAGGCCGCACACTTGGCAAATATGCATACTAGTACCCCCAGATGGACAGAGGTTGGAGACCTGATAATGATGCTTCAAGCGTTTTACCTTGAGTAGTTGAAAGCCGACGTCATGCTATCATTGACCTTCGTCAATTAGGTAACTACAGTACAGTTGGGCTTTGATAATCCTAAACAACCCACCGCTGGCGAATGCCGCTATCTCATAAAGTATCGCATCTTCACTCAGTTTTCATTCATTTTGCATGCTACACAGACTTAACAGAGGTTTTTTAGAAGTTGATATTAATTTTTTTTATCACACAATGAAAACATTGATTTTCAAGAGCCCTTAACAGATTTAGACATAACAAGACAAATACAAAATGAGAGTGTTGAGGAAAACAAACAAGTGTTAGAAAAATCGGAAACAACTGCAAGGATTCCTTATACTCGAGCTGTGTATAAATTTAATAAACACATGGAAGGAGCCCACTAAGATTTCCAATAAAAAAAAAAAAAATATGTAATTAGAGGGATACAGCAGTTTCTTTGTCAATAAATAGCACTCCTCAAAGTACTATTCTACATTTTTTTTATACATACATAAAGATTAAAATTTGCATTCACTTTCCATTATAAAAAAACTATTTAATTTCAATAAAGACATTTTAAGACATATACATAACCCTAGCCACCATCTCATTCTTACATTAGTTTTTCTTGAAATTATTAGACAAAGAATGAAAACAACCAATCAGCAACAAGAATAGTCATAAATACAAGAAAAGAATTGTTATATATGCATTTTATGGGATCATGAACAAACCTAACCACCACTAATTTCGTATTATTACCACTTTAAATTATTTGACAACATCGGGAATAACAACAATCGCAATACACAACAAAATTTAATTATATTGTAATATCAGCAAAGCATTTCTTTATTTATACATTAGGATTTTGTGACTGAAATTGTCGAACTGGAGTTTTACTTCATATTATAATTAAATATGCGAGGCTGCGACACTCGCTCCCCGCGTTACGTGGATATATGTTGGAGTCAAAGGAAGTGCGGCGCACGCACTAAGTGACAAATTTCGGTGTTTCATTTTGATAAACCACAAGTCACAAAGGTGACACATAATAATGACCTTACAACAATAAGACTATAAACGTGACCCATCTCACAATAGAACCTAAAAGTATGATCGATATTTAAAAATCCAAGAAATGCCTGTACAACAATTTTCAATGACTATAGTTTTGCATTAAAATACTGATCAGAATACATCAATAAACCAGATTTATTACTCTCAAGTTAAAAAAAACTTACAAAAAAAATTAAAAATAAAGTTTAATAAATGAAAAATCAATTTTCACCTCAGATACTTATCAACAACAGTCAACAAACATTGTAATAACAACCCAGTCATCAAGTCAAACTGGAAACAAAACTCAATCTGCTTTATCATTTTATAGTGCATATGACAATGCATTATATTTACAATTATTACAATGCACAAAGAATGGTTTTCTTTCCAGATGTCACCATTTTTCCCACACATCTTTTAATGGAGACCATGACAAAGCTACATACATTTGTCACGGATCACACGAAGTCACAAACAAAAATGTATCTTCTAATTTTTACCCACATATTATATTTTTTTAATAATTTGCACAGACTTATTGACCAATATACGCTGAACATATGCAGAAACCGTATGTGAAACCATAGAATTAACAGTACTTGTCGCTGTTACATTTTTACGAAGATTATAGAGTTTAGCTTTAATAGTAATCAATGGAAGGTACTTTTCACAGATTTATCTTAACATAGACGTCGCAGTATAAAATTTTACTGCAAATATACAAAGGATTATTACTGAAGGAGTCCAGGATTCAGTTGTATACTCTTTTGTCTTTGGGATTATAGTTACAACTCAACATTCAGACACACCCCGATTTGATCCTGTCCTTCACAAACAAAACAAGATCAATGTAGGTCTGCAAATTGCAACTGCAAGGCCTACACAATCAATGACCACACCTTCAAAACATTCGACCATTTTTTTAAACACTTCTATTAACACAAATTTTCTTGGGAGTTAATTAGACATTTAATATACTTGTTTATTTAGAATCAATACTTCCAAACTCCTTAGAAGGGAAAACACATCTACCCAAGACAATAAACCTTCACAGAAGAACTGAGAGCAACGAAAGACAATGACGAATGTATTACACAAAAACGCTGGAATCTAAGCAAACAATCCTGGTCATTAACAATTATAACTGACATTATCGAAATTTATCGTTTCAAATTGAAACGATGATATCTTCAGTACTTTATACAATGCAGTTTATCGATTTGGTTGATGCAATGAAATGGCGACTGACTTGGTAGAACATTATAGAGAATGTCACATCTAAGAATTAATATACCACGACATCATAATCAATTCACTTGTACACCATAACCAAGTCATACTACGTAACAATTGACCAGTACGATACGACATGAAATCAAATACGAGTACATAATTAATTAAAAAAAAATCAAAAGCACTAAACATTTGTAAGATGCGACACAGAATGAAGACTGAAACAAAAATCGATTCGATCATAGATATTTTTTGTTTTTAATTCTTTCATTTTAAGGCAAAAGTATCTACACCATGCAGCCAAGTCAGACGTCATTTTACTATTGCCGCTTCTGGAGTAAATGTATTGTGATAATTTTAAAGATCTAGCAAAATATGGTGGCTCTCCTTTTATAACTTTTCATGGAGTTTTTGTGGCAGCTCAGAATTCGTATATATGTATGTAGTATTAATTCCCATCCATTTCACTTCTGCGCAATAACCAAACAGTATTACTCAAAACACCACCGATATTACGAAGTCAAATAACACAAGATTATAAATAAAATACAATATTCACTACATGGCAGGCAGTTACCGCCAATACTCCTCAGTCATAGATAATACTCAATCTAGGAGCTTGAGTAGAGACACAGAAGAAGTATCGATACTTCTTTTTCATTAGTGGCAACCCAGTCTTTTTCAAAGACTATCACTACTTTCACGTTATAAATTAGTCTCTTCTGGCATTCTCCTTCTTATGAAAATATGTTCCAGGCTTTTAATAATGACTAATCTTGAGGATTAATATGCAATTACGAATTTAGGCGGGAAGAGGAAAAAGGCGGGTAAAGGATACAGTGGGGAATAAATACATATAAATAAGATCGGAGTTCTACAAATACTATGATAATTAAGAAACTTTATCAATTATATAATTTATTTATTTATTTTTATGAGTTGTCAAAATGCAATATATTTTTGTAAAGACATTAATAGTAGCAATTTTATGATCGATTATAAATGCAGTCATATTTAAAGACAAGCATGGCATGCGCCAACAATAAATTAAATATCAATAAAACTGAATACTGAATTATTTTACGTATTTAAAGATTTAACATAATAATACGAATACTAGGAAATTGTAACAGAAAGAGAAATAAATTCTAAAACTAATTGTTATTCTTAAACAATATGTATAATACTACCATTTTCAAGGCCAAACTGGAAAATAGACGAATTTTTAATTCTTAACTGTATCGATACTACTTTCAATCAACTATATTTCATTATTAGAAAGCAACGCCAGGTATCGAGTATTTAATTCATAAAAAAATGAAATGCTATATTTACACGTCGAATGTTTTAAAGGTATCTATTCTATACATGCAAAAATAAAAATAAATGAAGTACAAATTAACAAAATTAAATCATAAATGGATAAAAAAGCGCGAATTAACAAATAACCTTTTTTTTTAATAAAAATGTTTACTATAAAGTGTTCTTTGAAGATAAATATATACCACTACGGATTTTCTTGTAGACAGTATGTATGTGTATGTAACGACCTGAAAAATCTTTATACACTCTATCTTTATATTTGTAGTTTAGATTGTGTTATAACTTTGATTATGACATATTATTACAAGTATTTTTCCTATACTTCCAAGCCTAAAGTTAGTATAAATAGTTTTGTTACCAACAATGATTTCATTAACTGTAGATTTTAAAATAATTTGGTTTATAAAAAGTAAAGAATTTTTTGTTTTTCCTTCTCTTCATAATCTTGCCCTAAAGAGTAACTGCTAATAAGAAGAAAATAATAAAAATAAGAAGAAAGAGTCAATCAAAAGTCCCAACTTACGACACTTTAATAACCAATAAAACCCTTGTATTTTCAAGTTCTTCTGTATTGTATTTCTTGCATATCATGATGAACATTTTGAAGAGCTGTGTTTGAAACAATTTTAATAACGTAAAAGTAAGTTATTGTAATCATTTATTTCTTCTTCTCCCTTCTATAGCAAACATTTACCATTTGCAGAGCTTCGCAAGGTTTGTAGAATCATATTTTGGTATTAGCAAAAAAGTTGTTTACTGAAAGAGTAAGTTTCTTTTTTAAAGCTTATATATTAGTTAACAAATCTATTTGATTAATAATTGTTTATATTGTTTAATGACCTAGTTTTGTGTAAAATACTTGTTAATAGCGCTGGCAATACTAGCAATATTATCAATCTTCTTTATATATAAAACTCAATGTTTGTATGTTTGTCATCCATGCATGCCGAAACTACTCATCAGATTGTGATACTAATTTAGGAGGGTATTTTGAGAACGCCCGAGAAGGTTCCTGTATCAAAAAAAAAAATATATATAAATGTTTTTTTTTTTAAATATATTAATGAAATTGTTTGCCTTAAAGAAAGAAAGGGGTTTTTGTTCTTAATGGAACTTTTGACAATACATTTCAATATTATTTTGACATAATTGACATATTTCAAACATGTTTAATTAAGTAGTTGCTATATCAAAAGCTATCAAATATGTATTATCACATAAATTAGATCAAACTCTCTACATCTACAAACTATTCAGCATAGTCAGATTTTCTCTAAAGTAAAGTTCCCAGTTATTATAATTATTAAATTCCGTTTGTATCAATGTCATTGTTTAGGAATTTATATAGTTCTGGCATGGATACCAGGACAGTGGGATCCACGGTAATGAAGCTATTGCTCTTCTTGCTAAAGAAGCTATCGAGACTAAATATTTTGATCACTATAAAAGCTATGTTCAAGATTTATTCTCACCAAACAAGACTGATTTGTTTGCATCATGGAACTCAAACTAGAATGTATCGAACTAAATTAAAGGCAAATCCTTCCGGATATATTTAGGATAACATTCCGGGTAAGCCATGGCTTTGTAAGTTTCATGACTGTTGCATGCTTGCTGCGTCTACTATTTGTAAACTGACGATCTATTTGTAGAGATGTGCTCTCCAGTCCATCTTGCAGAGCTCAAAATCACGGACAACTCAATATGTGAATGTGGGTTACATGAAGCCACTCTAGAACACATTTTTTTCAATTGCCCCAATTTAGTACTGTATTGTTGATATTCTGCCTAATAATATACTAAGTCCGTGTGATTTTAACAAACGCACAGGTGTTGTCTATTTTCTCCTTTCGTCAATACTCTAGCTTATTTTGTAAGCTTTAACAAAATGAAACTTTAACATAATACAATAACTATGATTAATTACTATGTAAATATAGATTTATTCAAGGAATGATGTCTGTAAGTGTTGTGTTTGTCTTTGTGTATTTCAGTGACCTAATGTAGAAGAACTAAATTATATAATAAAAATTTAATACTACTTATAAAGTTACTTTGCCATGACTGACTTGACACTGGTAGAAATCATATCTATGAAACTCCAATATTAAAAATTTGAAGTTGAATTTTGTGAATTTGGATGTTCGGGTAATCGCTGGTGCTACTAATATGATTTTGAAAATTATTTCCCTGTGAGATAGGTACATTAGATTACTTTTTATTTGGCTAAATATATATTTTCACTTAGTTTTAATTGATCACAAAATAAGTTATTAAAATTATCAAAATTCTATAATATGGCGTGCGTTGCTGCAATGATTTGAAATAAAGGAAAAAAACCATAGTAAAATTAATAACTGTTACCTTTACAAAAAATAATACGCACCATATATCTGAGCTTAATATCTCAGCTAAAAAAATGTTTTTAACTGAAAAAGAAAATAAATGTTACAATTACTAATTACAATTTACTAAAGTTATTATATACAGGTTTCATGTATATTTTACAAATTCTTATCGAAACAAATAGCTAAATCCAATTGAAAATTTCATGGAGATAAAGTTTACTTTTTATAGCATGTTAATTGATGGAGTTGGTTAGAAGATTATGGGAAATAAAAACTATAAGCCAGTAAAATTATAGCGTTGTTGCGTGGATAATAAAAAGTGAGGACCAGAGGAACAGCTCCGAGGATACTGAGAAAATATTTCTTTCCAATACATATATGATAGTTTGGTTTCACAAATGTACCCAGGAAGTGTCGCTATAATCGGGTTCTAGGTATTTTTTAAGATTTTTCCCTTTGGAAATAAAATTGGAACCGGTAATAATCGATTCAGCTCGATTAAGAAGAAGCTAGTTAAGCTTATATTTCCATATGAATTTTCATGACAATTGAGTCCAATCTTCAATGAAGTAATACTGTGATGAAATTATGGCATCATTACAGAGTATCAGTATAGTAGACTACATTTTACCATCTAACGTGTAACTGTAAACATCAATTTACATATGGTGAGATACATATTTGTAGAAAATAAAAGAAGATTTAAAAAATGATAACTTGTTTATTCATAAATCAATTAAAAGTATATCAGGACAAAATTGTATTTATTGACAATGATCACCATCCAACATAGCTAAAAACTTTTTGTTCACTAAATAGGTATAGTTGCGCAGAACAAGTTTACATATAAATACGTGTTATATTAATGTGTAACGTCGCACAACTTAAGGATAAATAAATTCGATTTTAGTTTCCTATAATAATATTTTATTTTTGTTTGATATTACGCGCAAATCTGAACTTACGGCTATATTCAGACCAGCCAAAAAGATTAGACAAACTGAAATATGTAATCATAAAATATTTGTACAGTTCAGATATCCAAAAATTACTAATTATAAATCAATTTAGCTTAAATAGTAAATATGTCTTCATTTTATTTGAATTAAATATTTATTTATTTTATATATTTATATTATCGATATTACATACTATAATAAAATTGTTATCAAGAATGTTGCCAGATAAAACTTACCGCGCAAAGCGCAATTACATCATCCATGTCATGGCAGACATTTGACGGCGTTCGCTAAAATTTTCGACTTTTCGTGACATCTACGTCATTTCGACGTTTGATTGATAAATTTCCAAAGGATCCATCAAAATTAGTTTGTTTGAAAGTTAGTTTACGCGCTAAGTGTATTTATTTATTATTTTTTATATGCTATAAGGATGTGAACGATCGGAATCCATTTTTGGTGACGCGTTTCTAGAGCTCCAAAATGAGCTCGCAAAAGTGTGTTGTTGAAGGCTGCTCTTTAGAATACGATGTTATCTGCAGCTTCTCATTTTACAAGTGAGTGTTTATGTATGTTTTATTACGAGAGAAAAATTAATTTGAGAGCCTTTGCTCAGTTTTTCTGAATGTGTAGTCTATGGGAGGGCCTCGTGACCTCCAGAGAGGTTGCAACAAATATATTGAATAAACATATTGCACATATTCTTATTGAATTTGAACACCTTTGAATTACTATTCTCTATTATTACCGGAGATTAATTTACTATTAAAAAGACTTTAAGATTCTAACTGTATTTTACCTACAGACTGCTGTGTCGTAAAATAAAATATTTTTGGAATAATTCCAAATAATCAAGCCTATATCATCTATCGGGTTTGTACTGGTTTTCTGTATAGTAACATTAGCTTTCCCACGCTTATGGGTTGAGATATGTGGTATTCTTTAAAAAAAAGTAGCTATAGATTGTTATGTTATAAAGGTATCTGTTGGCTTCAATTTAATATATAATTCTTAAGAGCTATATAAGAATTAGGTTAATTAATGTAACCTCTAACCCTTATCTGAATAAACGAATATAGATATATTTCTTTGTTCAATATTTTGAATCTCCAAGAGTTTGTCTAAATGTATTCTTAACATTTTACTGACCAATTATTTTACACAGAAACTCATCAGCTATTTCTACAGAAATCTATTCCCTATCTACGTTCTGGTAGAATTTGTTTTGTATCTTAGTTTATTTTGTGATTTACAGAAGTCATTTTCTCTCTCTGAAGATTCTTGGACTTTCTTCTTTGTATCATTTGTTTTTGCAATATACTGTATCACCATAGATGTTGTCAATTGTAATAGATAATACAAATACAATTATGAGTTAATTAGTCACCTACCAACAAAATTTGGGCATTAGAAGACTGATTAAATTCTAAAATCTATATAAGAACTAGCGGGCCCGGTGGACATTGTCCTGTCTTAATAATAAAAAAATTCTAAAAGTCAACCGCAGCACCACCTTCCGGGTCCAAATGTGAATCTAAACCATTCTCGGATCCACTGGAACACACAAAATTTCATCAGAATCGGTCCAGCTGTTTAGGAGTTCAGTGACATACACACGTACAGAAGAAATTTATATATAGAGATGTAAATCTAATGTGTATTTTCTTTGAGATATTTGTAAAAAAATTGTTGCAGGTTTCTAGGATTAAGTAATAAAATACATTTCAATCAACTTTAGTAATATCTGTCTGTCTGTTTGTATGAACACGCATCACTGCTAAAATACTGCATTCATGATAAGACCTCTTCAAGAAGATCATAAAACATATCTTTGAATAACATTTAGTCTTTGTTTCATTAAAATCTGTTAAGTCTATCAAACATAATTATACTTTTAATGATGAGGCGCCTAAGTACGAGAGAAAAGTAGATAAGTAAATGGACTTAATATATTCAGATAACTTTATTAATAGCTGTCTTTTACATAAGGTTTCACAGAATGAAGTCGCAGGCACTACTTATTTATATTTTTTGTATCATAATTTATAATGTATCAAATACTTTCTCAAGTTTATCTTGGTCATTAGGCGAATTCCTTCATACTATCACCTAATATAATATGTATATATATGTATTTTTTAAGAAGGTAGATTTCTATCTTCTTAATAAGGGATTAAAAGCAAAAATGTCTATAGCATATCAATTTTGAACTACAAGTTGGTTGACATAATTTTAAATCTTACAATAAGGGGCCCTTCAAGTATATAAGCAAATTTTTTGTAATTTCTGATCGCCCCCTCCCCCTTGTCAGCAAAAGTAATGCTCCAAGCCCCCCCCCCCCCTGTTTATGTAAACATTAACCTAAATCTGTAATGTAATAAATAAATATTGCTGATGTAATCACTACCTGGACCCCCATCCCCTATGTCATCAAAAATAAGCAAATTAAGGATCAGTGTGTACATAATACTTGAATAGTCCCCTTTTTTTTATATCATTGGAGGCAAACGAACATGCAGGCGACCTGATGTTAAGTGATCACCTCCGACCATAGACACTAGCAACACCAGGGGAGTTGCAAGTGCGTTGTCTGCCTGTGTTTGAGGGGAATAAGGGAGGGAAGAGGGGAGTGGAGGTGGGTCTCCGGCACTCTCACTGACCGAGCAAAACGCAACAATGCAAGCACTGTTTTGTCTGAGAGAGTGGTACTACCCTAGCCGAGTCGACCCATTCATGCTGAAACCGGTAATAGCTTCAGTGTGGCTCTACCATCTGTACATAGAACCTAAGGAGTAGTTTTCAATTAATAAAAACCTTCTGTTAACAGCACAATGGCTACCTGGTTGTATACCATTTTCAAGTTGTTCTTCAACTTGGTATCAAACGTTCTTAGGCACCTATCTATTATAATTACTTGAAGAAGCACTTTAGAGGCAGTCATCTTCTAGAAGTAATTTGTTACCATCTTATGTGATGTTATCATTCACTTAACATAATCTAACATGCAATGCCTTTTACCACAGCGCAAATATATCTTCCGATGATGAGGTTGCCAGGCAAGAATGGATCGAGGGAGCTATGCATGAGCAAAGTGAATGCCTATGGAGACATGTCAGCTTGCAGTTATGTGGGTAAGTGAAGATGATTATAAATGTAGATGAAATTGAATTACACTTGTACATTAGAGTGGAACAAGAAATTGAATTATTTGTTTTCATAGTTATTCTGCAAAAGTGGATTGCTAGACACCTTTAGAAAATTCTCACCAAAAATGAGCTCTTAATTTCAATAGGAAGGTCCTCCGCATTACAGTTATCGATGTTTTCCTCAGTCTAATAAAAAAAAATCATATCTCCTTTAGTAATTAATTTTACAGTAAAATTCAATGTACTTTTTTGTAGGAAATCAAAGATTCTACATAAAAGGTCTCTTATATTTTTATCCTAAATATCATAATTTAACAAATATTGAAGATTAAAGTTTGATTATTTTCAGACAAATTTATTTTTTGCTTATAAATTTTGTAACTCATGAACAAATACGGTGTTATTACAAAATAGTTAAATACGTATTGAATACTTTTGCTTTAATAAGGTCTCGTATTAAATGCACCGCGATCGCTGAATGTTCGCCATCTTGCTCTTTTGTCTCGCTTTGGTTACGTTAGGTTATTCTTGCGAAACCGAACCGAACGCTGCGCATTATAAAAGGCGTCCGTGTCAACATTTTGACTGACCCTCCCGATGAAATAACGGCAGTGAATGATCAGTACCAGCCTGTCTCTCCAAACAGAGCGTGCTCACGCCCACGCCCGCGTAACCGCAGATCACGCCGCCGTGGTCTGGGGGTAAATTAGGCTCCCGTACACCAGATTAGGCCCCCCTCGGCAGCGGCTCAAGTCTAGGTCCGTTCCCTCGGCGTGGAGCCCTTGAGTGCACTGCTCGCGCGATACAGTGACACAAAATCTTACATCACTGCGACAACAAGACACATCACCTCCACACACGTGCAGGCATACAGTGTTTTATTTTTTTCCCTTATCAAACTCAAATAGTTTAGAAAATTATCCGATACGAAATATATATAAGAGTTGTTGAGGTATATATTCTTGGTACACATATATGTTTCAACAAATCATATTATATGTATGAATAGTTAGCTTAGGAGCTTAGGATTGGTTTCGGCGGAATTGGGGCTCCCTGACGTTCCGTCTGGTGCAGGTGCTAACCGGGCACAGGTGCTTCGGTTGGTACTAGCACCGGATAGTTCGCAGGGAGCCAACCGCCGTATGCCATCAGTGCGGCGCTGATCCGGACACCGCGCAGTACACTCTTTCTGAGTATGGAATATTGTGGCCTCCTTCTGCGAGGAAGTCGTCTCGCAGAAGGAGGCGGCGGAGAGGGTCCGCGAGGAGGACCCTCTGAGCGGTCGTCTCCGCCATCGAAGGACCGGCAGTTCGATCGCCTCCTCCCGTTATCGTTGCCGGTCGGGGGGACCCATCTTCCCCTTGCACAGGTCCGGCGGATGGAGGAGATGGCCGGTAATCACATAGCCGTCTCCTTCCACAGAGGAGGCCTGGCGGCGCCTGTTTTACACTGGGCCCTCCGCTTGAGGCGACACGATGAAGTCCAATGAGGTCTCGTGTCGCCCCAACTAAAGCGGAAAGTAGGAAAAAAAAAAAGAATGATAGGTCGCGAATCGCATGTATCAGGCAACAGCCCAAGCCAAGGTGTGTCGTGCGCCCTTGAGCTAGTTGCCCAAATAAAATCGGCTGAGTGCCTTAAGCGCTCGCCTTAGTAGTCCGGTGAAGCTGTTAAGACCTTGCTAGGTCAATAGCGTAGTCAGTTCGAAAAAAGAAAGAAACTTGCGAAAAAGGATAACGCGAACTTACTTGCCTCGGGCGAGCGCGGTGCATTTAATACGAAACGTTTTTGAAGCAAGTATTCAATACGTATTTAACTTTTTTGTAATAACACTGATAAAGTTTATAAAATAGGCCTTGTATATTTTTGTAACAAATAGAACGCTCCACAAAAATGCTCTCTATTGCTTAGTTGATTAAATGGAGTGTTTCAAAGACATTGATTATCAAACTTTGATGCATATTAATTTTTGATAATTAAGTCAGAAAATTCCTTTTTATTTTATGTTTTTATTTTAGTAATTGCAGTCAAAACAATAACCTAAAAGTTAAAACCCAATAAAGACGGGTTTCATGGAGATTAAGTGGTCCACTGTATATATTTTATTTGGGAGCTGATGGTACTCGCGTCCGCAGGAAGTGTACCTTTAATTCCCCTGCATATATTCCCCAGGTACTGCTAAAAGAGTAACAAATCTTTGTCTGCTGTACTGTTCCATACAAATTGAACCTCTACAGTGACAAATAGAGTAATCAATCGATCGATGATAACAAATGATGGATGCTCCATTTAGTCATATGATGAAATTAAGTAAACTTGGTAGACAGACACCTTAAAATTGCTTTTTACAACTCACAGCTACCACTTCGAATTGGACAACCAGGGGTTATGGGTCGATTCGCCGATGTTACCTGAACTGCTGACTGTTCAAGAGAAGGGTCATACGATCACACAGACTCCTGAAGATAAAAAGGGTAAGTTACTATATTTAAAAAAATTAGGTTGTCTGTAATTACGTTTACTGACGATAATTTTACGTGAAAAGAAAACATTGATGAAAAATTGCATACTTTTATAAATTGAATTGAATTATTCTATACTAGCCTCTGCCCGCGACTTCGTTCGCGTAGAATAGTTACTTTGGGCTAACGCTAACACGCAGCGGAAGCTCTAAAGAGATAAAAATACCCCGATTTTGAAACATTCTTCATTGGTGCTCCGCTCCTATTAATCTTAGCGTGATGATATATATATATAGCCTATAACCTTCCTCGATAAATGAGCTATATAACACTGAAAGAATTTTTCAAACCGGACCAGTAGTTCCTGAGATTACCCTCTACAACGTCACAAACTCACAAACTTTACCTCTTTATAATATTAGTATAGATAGAGATAGATGCGTCACAAGCCGAACGCTTAGGCTGATCGCGCGTCTCTGTCGCTTGTTCCGCGCTCTCGCTTGCAAGCTCGCCTCAAGCGGAACGTGACGATGAGTCATGCTTTGCAGTGCGTGCAGCCGGCGTTTATCGATTTATCACGTCAAAAAGTCGAGGCAGTCATAAGGATCGCCGACAGAAGTGAATACTCAAAACAATGGAAACTAAAACTGTTCTCTTTTGATTTTTCAAATTAATTAGAGTGTGAATTATTTAAGTTTCATAATTTGTATATTGAAATTATTATCATTAGGCTCCCTTTCACATTTATTGGCACTCCGAATAATATATGCTTTTCTATACAGTTTATTAATTCATCAAACATATGATAAGCTACTCAATCCCAATACAAATTTAATCAATATTAGATGTACACAGGTCGCTATACTACGAGTCGCTAGTTTGACGCGAACCGCGCTAGCGCAATACGCTTGGTCACGCTTACTTGCACGTCATGTAAAGAAGTTGTCACTTCATAAAAATTACTACAAGGCTTCAAAGAAACTTTATATTTTTCCTTTATGTTGAGGAATAACGGCTATATGTCAATAACGAATTCCGTTATAGCGTTATTTTACAATAATAGTTGTTATAAACTGTTATCAGTTATTTTGCTGTTTAGTAACGTATTGTAATTCGTAATAATGATATAAATGTTCGTTTTGTGAAGCTTCAGCAAGTGAGTAACGTATAGTATTGTCTTTTTGGCACAAATTGTTTTTAGCTTATTGCTTACTCGATACAATGACACCAGCCGACCAGTATCTATACACATAAGTAAAAATATTTTTATCTTAATAGTTATGTACGTTATTAATAGTTATTTATTATATATACTAGCGGATCTGGCAGACGTTGTCCCGCCATGATAATTAATAAAACCTTGACAAATTATATGCATAAACCCTCTTCATGAGTCACTATCTACTGGTGAAAGCCGCATGAAAATCCGTTCCGCAGTTTTTTAGTTTATCGCGAACAGACAGACGTGGCAGAGGACTTTGTTTTATAATATGTAGAGATTATATTTTTTATAATATTAGTTGGAGTTGGGGACTGCTGGAGTGTCTACTGGTTCAAATCCCAGTATGTAATAAGGAAGTTTATGGAATTCACGTACATTTAGTCATTTATAATGGTAACATTATCGGCTGACGATGAAGGAAAACATAGTGAGGAAACCTGAACTTTGGAAATATTCTTGAGGTATCACCGTACATTGGAACTATATAGAAGCGGATTTAGACTTAGACATCACCAATACGTTACGGGCTGGTGTGGTGTTTATGCCCATACCTTCCTTCGGGATGAGGCCTATAACCCTGTAGTGGGCTTCTAACTGATTGATGATTAAGCATAGATGTCGTCCAGCAGATGCACTTGAGAGCCAGTCCTCCCATTTAGTAACGTGAGATTGTGGTCTAATGCTAAAATATGCGTACCCATTTAGTAACTTGAGATTGTAGTCTAATGCTAAAATATGCGTACCCATTTAGTAACTTGAGATTGTAGTCTAATGATAATTATGCGTACCCATTTAGTAACTTGAGATCGTGGTATAATGCTAAAATATGCATACTCATTTAGTTACTTGAAATCGTGGCCTAATGCTAAAATATGCGTACCCATTTAGTAACTTGAGATCGTGGCGTAATCCTAAAATATGCGTACCTATTTAGTAACTTGAGGTCGTGGCCTAATGCTAAAATATGTGTACCCATTTAGTAACTTGAGATTGTGGTCTAATGCTAAAATATGCGTATCCATTTAGTAACTTGAGATCGTGGCCTAATGCTAAAATATGCGTACCCATTTAGTAACTTTAGATTGTGGTCCAATGCGAAAATATGCGTACCCATTTAGTAACTTGAGATCGTGGCCTAATACTAAAATATGCGTACCCATTTAGTAACTTGAGATCGTGGCCTAATACTAAATTATGTTTACCCATTTAGTAACTTGAGATTGTGGTCCAATACTAAAATATGCGTACCCATTCAGTAATTTGAGATCGTGGTCTAATGCTAAAACAAATTTAAGGTTAAAAATCTGACAATCTGAAAATGGTTGCAGGTTACCGTGGCTCGTCCCGAGGGAGCTATCAAGGCCTATTCGAAAAGTTCATAAAATTCACCCCGAAAGGTACTGTCATCTATGTACCTATTAATTTATATGAGATTAGCAAAGACCCGTGGCTTCGATTTCAATAAATTAAAATATTATAATAAAACACAGTGGGGCTAAACACAGCTTAGGTAAGCGTAGATAGAATTTTCTGAAAATTTGCTTAACTTACAAAATCTTTATACTAATAAACTTTATTGTTGCTGTTACTCTTATACAAAAAACGTAATGACAATGTAACCTAAATAATGTCTAAAATGTTATCTATTAGTAAAAGTCACGTTAAAGTCGTTTACGCCATCTATAAGGTTTTTTAAAATACTGTATAAGTTTTAATGTTACCACCACGTTACCACAATCTTATCTCATGTTAAATGTGGTCTATTGGTATATGATGGTAGACACGCTAAACTTAGAGAGAGGTACTGGCTCTCAAATGCAGCTGCCGGAACACGCCAACAGACGCATGACAGATCTTCAATTTGAGGGTGGTAGTTAGACAGGTGGACTTCGAAAAATCCCTACTTCATTGTGATGTTTTCCTTCACCGAAAGATTTGGGTCGTTAAGCAGGATTCAAACCTACGTCCATCGGCGTAGTCTCCCAATCTGATAACCAAAATCAAAAATAATACAATAGGATTAATATGTGTAGATTTTTTACATTTTAATGAGTTTTACAAAACAATAAAAAAACTATCAATAATTCTTTTTGACCTCATCCATGATGACGTCACTTCATTTAATAGATAAATTGAAAAAAGTAATTGGCTGAAGGTGTCAATAATAAAATGTATACTTTATTGAGACACATACATGTCAATTTTGGCTGAGGTTTACTAACGAAAAAGGAAACGAAAAGGTACACATCCGTGGGGTGGAATGTGGTGTGTGTGTAATGAACTAGTTAATGCATCGTCATTGTATCGTGCTCGCGAAATGCTGGAGGGTGTCACTCCAGTGTATCGAACTTAGACTTGAGATGCTGCCGAAGAAGGCCGCGGTGTGTGTGCGGGAGCGAAGTTGACCCCCCAGGCCACGGCGACGTGATTTGCGGGCGTGGGTTCGAGTTCGTTCTGTTTAAAGTGTCAGAAGTGGTACGAATCGATCGTTACCGTTATATCGTTCGGGGGGGATCGGTGATACAATTTCGCGGTCGTTTTTTAGGACACTTCGCGTCGCTTTTCGGATTGTAGTTCACGGCGGATATTACTAACAGGTTGAGACGGTTTGCGGTTCTATAGAAATAATTAGTAGACCCTTCTCTCGTTTTGTGCGGTGTCTTTTATTATTTATCTTTAGCATTTACCAATAATGTAATTTGATGTTAAATGGCCATAATACGGTTTAAACTTACAAAATCTTTATACTAATAAACTTTATCGTTGCTGTTTACTCCTATATCAAAAGCATAATGATAGTGTAACCTAAATAACATCTAAAATGTTATCTATTAGTAAAAGTCATAACAACAAACTTATCTGATGTTAAATATGATCTAAGACGATAGACACTAAACCTGGAAAGCGACTGGCTCTCAAATATAGCTGCCGGACCAAACCAAAAGGTGATCGGAGACAGATTGTCAACTTGAGGGTGGTAGCTGGTCAGGCGGGGTAAGAAAGAGGAAAAAGCCCTACAACCTAGTCAGGTTGCGATGGTTTCCTTTACCAAAAGCTCAGCCGAATACACCATCAACTGAGCAACTATCACTTCCTTTGACTTTGTTTTATGATATGAACAAATACTAAATAGTTATTTTTTGTTGACAGCCGCTGAGGTAGTAAAATTGGACCACAATTACTGCGGGGAGCTACCTCCTAGAGAGCCTCCCGAGAGTGTTTCAAGATTGAACGTGAGACAACTGGTGGACACCCTTGGCTATTTGTAATTATTCTTTATTTAAAAAACTAATATTATAAACTAGCTTCTGTTCGTGACTTCGTCCGCGTGCAATATTTACTTTGGGCTAACGCTATCACGCAGGGGAAGCTCTCAAAAGGAAAAAATAAACCCCGATTTTGAAACATTCTTCATTGGTGCTCCGAACGTATTGGTCTTTGAATGATGATATATAGCTCATAGCTTTCCTCAATAAATAAGCTATATAACATTGAAAGAGTTTTTCAAATTTGACCAATCGTTATTGAGATTAGCGCATTCAACCAAACATACAAACAAACCCTCCAGTTTTATAATATTAGTATAGATTTCTTTTTCCTAACTAATATTATAAATTCGAAAGTGAGTTTGTCTGTTTGTTACACTTTCACGCCTCAACTACACAACCAATCATCAACTAAATTTTCAATTTTCAGGGTTATAGGAAATAACTATTTAGACGGATACAGTATTCATACTTATCCAACCTTAAATAACTTTAAGCATTTCATGCACATGTCGTGATTTCTATCTTTGTAATTAATTTTAATGATTTAATGTGGCCTTTATAATATATTTATTAATTAAAATGATTTAAACGGACCAACTTCCGGTATCGCTACAAAACATCCGAGACGCGACCGGAACATTAACACTAACGCCACCCTATTAGAGAGTTGGGCCTATAAAAGGCAAGATGTTGTTGATCGGGGTTCACCCCCGTCCGTGAGGTACACCGAATGTACCACCCACGCACACGCGCCCCCTACAATATGGTCTTGGTTCTCCTCGACCGTACGGTAGAGGGGAAGGCTATTTTTAGCCTCACCTCCGTCTGCGGACTCAGCGGCATCACCGTCGAGCCCCCGCGAAAGACCAACACCCCGTCGCAGTGTCACAACTGCCAGACTTACGGACACTCTGCCCGTAATTGTCATCTCCGCCCCAGGTGCGTCAAGTGCCTGGGAGACCATTCCACCAAGGAGTGCGGGCGCTCGGCCGGCACTCCGGAACCTCCCAGCTGTGTTCTCTGCGGTAATGCGGGTCATCCCGCGAACTATCGCGGCTGTCCCCGCGCACCGCGCACACAGCGCCCTCGTCAGGCGCGGCAGGTGTCCAGGGCACCTGCGGCCGCCGCCCGCCCTCCGCCTCCACCTCTCATGTCCGTGGATGCCTTCCCCGGCCTGCCGGGCGCCTCTCGCGCCCCGGTAGCGCCCGCGCCCACTACGCGCGCGGCACCTTCTGTGCCGCGCGCGCCGCAACCCGGGCGGGCCCCTCTGGCCCCCTGGGCCCCCCGACCCCGGCCGGAGGCTCCTATGCCTCAGGCTCGCCCACCACAGGCGCCGCCGGCGCGCGCCTCTCCCGCTCACTCTGCGGACCTCTCCGAGATCGACTGGGTCTACCAGTTGCTCCGGGAGCACGACCTCGAAGAGGTCTTAGCATTCCGCGTGGCCATCAAGGCCGCGACAGGGTTGGGCCGGCTCGACGTGCTAGCTCAGTACAGAGGCATCGCTAAAACGTTGCAGCGCCTCTCTCGATCCGCGATTGATTTAACATTTAAATAAAATTCGCGGCATTAAACAGAATAAAACCGCGCGGTCTATCACTTTCGTTTTTTAACGCGAGAAGTCTTAGGGCACAGCGCGATCTAGTAGCTGACTTTTTACGCGACAATCAGATAGACGTTCTCCTCGTCCAGGAAACGTTATTAAAACCGAAAATGAAAAATCCCGCGATCGCGAATTATAATATAGTTCGAAATGACCGTGTCACCCGCGGGGGTGGCACACTGATTTATTATAAACGATCGCTCTACTGTATCCCGATGGATCCGCCCGTTCTATCCAATATGGAAGTGTCAGTATGCAGATTAGGGATGACCGGTCATCCATCCGTAGTGTTAGTATCCGCGTACCTCTCGCCGAACAGAGAGTTGCTCAAAACCGATTTGCAGGCGTTACTTCAGTTAGGCGACTCCGTCATCATAGCGGGGGACCTCAACAGCGGAAACGTCATCTGGAACAGTCCGACTACTTCTCGCAACGGGAAGATACTCGATAAACTAGGTGACGTCCTCGCGTTTGACGTCATAGCCCCTCCGGAACCCACTCACTATCAGGACAACTGTCGGCCGACAGTGTTAGATATAGCTATTCTAAAGAATGTCACGCTTCGGTTGCAACTCATACGAGTCGCACACGAACTTGACTCTGACCATCGCCCGGTAATAATGCAGCTAGGTAGTCCGGATGACGCCACTCCTCAGTCGGTGAGGGTGGCCGATTACGCGAAACTCGAACGGTATCTCCGAGATAACCCGTCAACAGATATTTTAGACAGAATTCCGGACGTGTTGGTGTCTAAAGCCGACGCGGATCTGGCTATCGATTCCCTGGTCGACTACCTTCAGACCGCCGTCAGGGAGACCTCGAGAGAGGTGCAAGCGGCGAACGATCGCCGCTTTATACTCCCGGACGACGTGAAGGCGTTGATCACGGAAAAGAACGCCGCGACTCGGGCTCACGACACTTACCCGTCCGCAGAGAACCGCGATCGCCTACGTCTTCTACGTAAACAAGTTAAGGCCCGTATTTCCGAAATCCGGAACGACAGATGGGACAGGCTTCTGGAGAGCATCCGGCCGTCCCACCTGGCGTACTGGAAGCTAGCTAGAGGAATGAAGTCAGACGTGACTATTCCGATGCCCCCTCTCGATAGAGGCGCCGGTATGCCTCCCGCGTTCGAAAGTTTAGATAAGGCGGAGTCTCTCGCCGCGAGCCTCGAAAAACAGTGTTCACCGAACACAGCTAATACTGACCCTACACATATTGGATCGATCGAGTCCTCGGTAGAGCAAGCACTCGCGTCTCCGCCGGCGGATACCCTAACCCCAGTCACGTTTAGTGAAGTCTCGGATGCCATCAAGCGGTTAAAGCTTAGGAAGTCCCCAGGTCCCGATGGGATCAGGAACGAGGTACTCAAGCTCCTTCCTGATCGTATCATAGCTCTATTGGTCTGCATCTTCAATGCGGCCATGTCCCAGGGTCATTTTCCAGCCGTCTGGAAGAAGGCCGTAGTGATAGGAATTCACAAGTCCGGCAAAAAAGCAACGCTTCCCGTTAGCTATCGCCCTATCAGTCTGCTAGATACGCTAGGTAAACTGTACGAGCGGCTCCTTCTGAACCGCCTACAGACTTGCATATCAGAATTAGATCTGTTGCCACCTGAGCAGTTCGGATTTCGAGCTGAACACTCATGTACAAATCAAGTGCACCGCCTCACGGAGTACGTTTTTTCTAAGTTTAATCAGGATCCGGATCCTAACGCGTATCCGACCAATGCTAACCCGAAACGCACAATAGCAGTCTTCTTCGATGTCGCGAAGGCCTTCGACAAGGTCTGGCATGCAGGGCTCGTCCACAAATTAATTCAATTTCGTGTCTAAGATAGGTTAGTTCGCATAATCCGCGACTATCTCACAGATAGGTCCTTCCGCTATAAAGTGGAAGGTGAAATGTCCTCGCCCCACCCGATACGCTCAGGTGTGCCCCAAGGGTCCATTCTGGCACCCACGCTCTTCAATCTGTTCGTCAGTGACCTACCTCAGCTCCCGGGGGTGGAGGTGGGTTGCTATGCTGACGATACAGTTCTCTACGCCTCTGGATGGCATCTGGTAGGTCTCAGGACACGCGTCGAGAAAGCCGTCGGCACACTCGGTGCCTGGTTTACTCGATGGCGTATAGAAGTCAATCCCGACAAAAGCGCCGCGATATTTTTCGACCCGATCTCTAATAAATACGAACGCAGGCTCGCGCCTATTAAACTATACGGGTCAGTGATTCCCTGGGCCAAACAGGTTAAATACCTAGGAGTCACGTTGGATAGACGCCTCACGTTTACTCAACACACGAAAAGAGTCAGGAATAGGGCCGCTATGGTCTTGGGTCGGTTACACCCGCTAGTTTGTCACAAGAGCAAAATGTCCTTAAGACATAAGCTCACACTTTACAAAACTTGTATTCGTCCGATTATGACATATAGCTCACCCGTTTTTGCGCATATGTCCAAAACTAACTTCTTATCATTACAGCGTATTCAAAACCGCTTTTTACGTAAAGCCACCGGGGCTCCGCGATACGTCCGGAATGAGGATCTCCATAGGGACCTGGAGATGCCTTCTATCTGGGCGTATGTAAAATCACTCACCACCAGATACTTTGAAAAAGCCGCGAATCATCCTAGCCCGTTAGTGGTATCCGCCACGAACTACAAAACCGTACCGGACGTACCGCGTTATAAAAGACGACCGCGTCACATTTTTACCGATCCTCCCGATAAGGAAATAACGTCAGCGAACGATCAGTACCAGCCTGTCTCTCAAAACAGAGCGTGTTCACGCCCACGCCCGCGTAACCACAGATCACGCCGCCGTGGTCTGGGGGTAAATTTCGCTCCCGCACACCAGAGTAGGCCCCCCTCGGCAGCGGCTCAAGCCTAGGTCCGTTCCCTCGGCGGGGAGCCCTTGAGTCCGCTGCTCGCGCGATACAGTGACACAAATTTACATCACTGCAACAACACTACACATATCACCTCCACACACGTGCACGCATACACGCTTACACAAAAAAGTGGAAGGGTTTACTTTCTTTTTCCCTTTTCGAACTGAAATAGTTTAGAAATTTTCCGATACAGAATACACGTAAGAGTTGTTGAGATATGTATGCTTGGTACACATATATGCTTCAACAACTCATATATGTATTAATAGTGTAGCTTAACTTAGGTTAGCTCAGTTAGGTCGCGTATTGCATCGAACAGGCAACAGCCAAGCCGAGGTGTGCCGTGCACCCTTGAGCTGGTTGCCCAAACAAAAATCGGCTGAGTGCCTTAAGCGCTCGCCTTAGTAGTCCGGTGAAGCTGTTAAGACCTTGCTAGGTCAATAGCGTAGTCAGTTCGAAAAAAAAAAAAAAAAAAAAAAAAGATCGGGGTTCACTTTTATGTCGAAGTTATTGTAAGTAAGGCGAAGTTTACTCTTGTGCATTGTATTACTTTTCGAAGTAAAACTTGTTTACGTACGCGTGACTTGTGGAGCAAGCTGCTGAATGCGTCATGAGAGCGTTACGGAAACATGTGATCGGGCAACGCGAACGGAAGTTGAGCGGGACATATAACGTTCATGAAGATAGAAAGAGGGGGAGTTACGTTTCGTATTATCAATGAAAATGTATAATAAATGTATAATGTATATTGTACAGAATTAATATATGTATATACATATATATATATATATAGATGGAGTTAAAGAAGATTTATATCAGTCGTGTTGTCTAAACCGTACTCGTTTTTACACCATTTATCCTAAACAAAGGATAAAATAGTTCAGTATCTTATTCTCTGGTCAGGTCTGTGCTTCATGTTCATTATAAAGTATGTTTAATATTAATTTACTGTTAAAACCTCTATTGTCTGGATGTGGTCAATGAGGCTGTGATTTTATATAATAAAATGAAATATATTTAAATTTCATTAAATTAAGAATGTCATTTTTGAAATATCTTCTGAGCTTGTTCTACAAGATTATTTAAAACCTCTATTGTCTGGATGTGGTCAATGAGGCTGTCATTTTATATAATAAAATGAAATATATTTAAATTTCATTAAATTAAGAATGTCATTTTTGAAATATCTTCTGAGCTTGTTCTACAAGATTATTTAAAACCTCTATTGTCTGGATGTGGTCAATGAGGCTGTCATTTTATATAATAAAATGAAATATATTTAAATTTCATTAAATTAAGAATGTCATTTTTGAAATATCTTCTGAGCTTGTTCTACAAGATTATTTAAAACCTCTATTGTCTGGATGTGGTCAATGAGGCTGTCATTTTATATAATAAAATGAAATATATTTAAATTTCATTAAATTAAGAATGTCATTTTTGAAATATCTTCTGAGCTTGTTCTACAAGATTATTTAAAACCTCTATTGTCTGGATGTGGTCAATGAGGCTGTCATTTTATATAATAAAATGAAATATATTTAAATTTCATTAAATTAAGAATGTCACTTTTGAAATATATTCTGAGCTTGTTCTACAAGATTATTTAAAATATAAGTTCTTTCTGTATTGATATTCTGTATTACTATACTGCTAATATCACTCTATCATTTACAGATCCATGAAGAATCTCCAGCGGAAACAACTATGGGTTGTCAAAGTTGAGACTGATAAAGCTGAAGCCTCTATCACACAGTCGGAGCAGGTCATCACCAAGATGGCAGACCCGAAGCAAATCATAGAGGTATTATTATACACCCATTATAATAATCATAATCCTAATGTATATATATATATATATATATATATATATATATATATATATAATCAATACATAGTATAAAACAAAGTCCCCTACCGCGTCTGTCTGTCTGTCTGTTCGCGATAAACTCAAAAACTACTGAACGGATTTTCAAGCGGTTTTCACCAGTGGATAAAGTGATTCATGAGAAACGTTTTGGTATATAATTTGTCAAGGATTATTATATAATCAGAGCGGGACAACGTCTGCCAGGCCCGCTAGTGTATATATATAAATAAATAATATATATATAAATATATAGAATATCTACATATACAGCATGACTGGTTAAAGAGTTGCAATACTCTCACAGATTACTCATTATTCCATATCTAATTATCTCGAGAAACTCAAAACTGAATTACACTCAACAAACATCAGGTGATTTACGTAAAAACGAACTCGTGTAATAAATGAATCACGTCCTGTCGCGTAATCCGTGCGGCGTTTCCACGATAAGCAGTTACGTAATGATTAACCTTGAAAAGCGCCCCTTTAAAATTGTTCATTGAAGCTGGGTCTGATTTTTTTACGTTTAAAGTGTCGGCTCTCATACTTTTAGAACAAACTTTAACCAAATCGTTCCCATACCTTTAAAGTTTTAGAACAAAGTTTAACTAAGGTTCTCTTTGTTGTTTATTAGTATTTGTTTTGAAGTTATTATTTTATATGTTAAATGTGACCATAAACTACCCAACGATTGAAGGGTGTTAAACTTTAAACAGTCTTCTGGTATATATATACATGCATATAGATGGAGCTAAAGAAGTTTGACTTCAGTCGTGTGGTTTAATGCACACTTTTTTTGTGTTTACCCTCTCGACCTAATACATATTGTTAGATAATAAACAACGCAGCCTAGGGTATCAGCTAGTTATAAATGAGAATATGAGTTTCTTAACTTCTTTGTTACGCTTTCACGCCTTTTTGTCAGAGGTACAGAGAAGATCATGAGGCAACTTTCATCCATAAAGAAAGTACTATTCTTGAAATATAGGTGAACTAGCTGATACCGACTTCATATGTGTCGTTCAATTGTTTTTTATTTTATTTAGAGGGGGCAAACGAACAGTCGGATTACCTGATGTTAAGTGACCACCGCCGTCAATAGGCACTGGCAACACCAGCAGAATCGCAAATTTGTTATATCTCAAAAGGATTAGGCATCGTTTCCAGTGAAAGCGTCAGGCGGCTTGACTTTTTCCTACACTTCCGAGAAATATAATTATATTTCAACCAATTTACAAGAAAATTTTCCTCGTGAATCATTACATAGTATAAAACAAAGTCCCCTACCGCGTCTGTCTGTCTGTCTGTTCGCGATAAACTCAAAAACTACTGAACGGATTTTCATGCGGTTTTCACCAGTGGATAAATTAATTCATGAGGAACCTTTTGGTATACAATTTGTCAAGTTTTTTTTATTATCAGGGCGGGACATCGTCCACCGGGCCCGCTAGTTACTCTATATATTGAATGAAAACCGTATGAAAATCCGATCAATAGTTTTTGAGTTTATCGCGAACATACAGACGTGGTGGAGGACTTTTTTTTAACTTATGGGCCCGGCGAAAGTTGCCCTGCCCTGTTAATAAAAAACCTTAACAAATTATATGCTTAACCCTTCGTCATGAATCACTATATCTACTGGTGAAAAGTATACATGAGTCACTATATCTACTGGTGAAAAGTATCCATTAATCACTATATCTACTGGTGAAAAGTATCCATGAATCACTATATCTACTGGTGAAAAGTATCCATTAATCACTATATCTACTGGTGAAAAGTATCCATTAATCACTATATCTACTGGTGAAAAGTATCCATGAATCACTATATCTACTGGTGAAAAGTATCCATTAATCACTATATCTACTGGTGAAAAGTATCCATGAATCACTATATCTACTGGTGAAAAGTATCCGGGTGCAGAAGCTAGTCTATAGTAGTTAGAATGGTGTTCTAATAATAAAATACATACCAACAGATACTCCCACAAACGTCATCATCCACGGATCAGCCAGCAAACGAAGTGATCCAGATCATGGACGAGTCAACGATAACAGATAACTTCATATACGAGATCGCGGAGGAACAGGAGATATCTATGGAGGATGTAAAGGAAATACCAGCAGAAGAGAACAGAGAATGGATCGTAAACATACTGCCGGACGATACGAAGCACAAGTATGCATATATAAAACACTGTAACACGGGTGAGTTCTTTACATTTTACTCAGTACTAATCACAGTGTCCATACAATACATACATACAATATATAATACGAATGTAGATCTAATGTGTCTGTACTTTTTAGATTTTGTAAAATAGAAATGTTGAAAGTGACTAGGAATAAGTAATAAAGTATATTTCGATTATTTTTTGAAATGCGTCTCTGTCCGTCTGTTTGTTAGTACACGCATATAATAATACTGCTTTCATGATAAAACCTCAAAAAAACCATAAAGCATATCTTTGAGTAGCATTCAGTCTTTGTTTCATTAAAATCGGTTCACTCTATCAAAAGTTATTGTAATTTTAATGTCGACGCGACTTAAGTACGAGAGAAAAGTAGATAAGAAATTAACTTAATACAACCGGAGGACGACTATATTAGATACTATTTTTATATAACGTTCCACAGGGATAAAGTCGCGGAGCACAGCTAGTGTTATTAAAATGTAGTAGGGGTATGCGAATAATGCTCGAATCGAATTTTTGAATTCGAACTATACGAATATTTTTAAAATAAATAAGAGTTATTAAACTCATAATTACGGGAAAATATAATTGCACATTTTTGTTTTTTGCATAAAAACTAAATTAATTTTATGACATAAACAGAATCTTCTTATTTACCATAAATTTACGTAAGATTCCACCAAAAACTCCCCCTGTCATTTTAATTTTATACAATGAAATCACATGGAATTCACAGGGAAAAAGAAGAGGCACTTCACAGCGGACATGAGCGAGATAACGCTGCACACGCAGGGCGATTTCGAGAACTATTACATACTACCGGACGTCGATCCGTCGGTCGGTGTCGAGATAACTACATCCTACGAACCGGACAACTATATCGTCGAGGAATACCAGCATCTGGTGCTCGACGAACGTCCCAAGAAGAGATCGAAAGACGACCACGGGAAGAAGAAGAGTAAGAGACACTCGACGAGTAGGGAACAAGAGCCGGAAGGAGAAGACTGGGTCATACCAAATAACATCAGCTTCGATGAGAGCGAAGACTATGATGACAAGAAGGCTGTATCGAGGGTGAGGAGAAAAAATAAGAAATATTTAGGTTACGATTTTGTCACTTAAAACTTGTCTTTGCTTAGTCGATATTTGATTTACGTTAGTTTGTATAGTCGATATTTAATTTTACTTCATGACTCGAAGTGAGAGATGTGACTTTTAATCTATATATTTCATAATCGCAAAGCGAGAGCGGGAATGATTAAATGTTAACTTCTAAATCGCAATGTCGAATTATGTGTCGGCCATAACCAAGCCTTAGTAAAGCAACGGCAATGCTGCCTCTGTATAAATGGTATCAAAATCTTCCTCCGGCTGAGTCTATAGAGAAGAATACACACCAAAGTGTGTAATTTAAGTGAAAACTTAAACAGGACTTGTTTTCCATCACCATAACCCATTATTTTCATTACTCATTCACTTGTTACCCATTGTCCCCATTACTCATTTACCCGTTACACATTATCCCCATTACTCATGTACAAATAACATCAAAATCTTCCTCCGGCTGAGTCAGTAAAGAAGAATACACACTAAAGTTTGTAATTTAAGTTGAAACTTAAACAGGACTTGTTACCCGTTGTCCCCATTACTCATTTACCCAATACACGTTATTCCTATTACTCATGTATAAATAATATCAAAATCTTCATCCAACTGAGTCTACACAGAAGAGTACACACTATAGAGTGAAATTTAAGTTCAAACTTATAGGACTAGTTTTTCACCAGCATAACCTGTTACCTCCATTACTTATTTCCTCGATACCCATTTCTCCATTACCGATTTACCCATAACTCATTTTCCCCATTACTTATTTACCTATTATCCATTTACCCATTACTCATTTTGCCTATTGCTCTGCCATTTATGAGGTCTCTTTGCTTTTTCGATATAGAGGTATGGTTATGACTAGAACATTTAGGATATTGAAGGAGCTTATGTGTTGTGCGCGTGCGCAAACCTGATAGTTTAGTCCCATCTGGCAATGGTTATGTTAAATTTATTCGAGTGGCACAATCACATTATAACTAAAAAGCTGTAGATACGTTACCTAAATGATATTTTGACAAAACCAATGGTATGATAACACACACATATGTAAAGTAATATTGTAACACCGCACTGTCTTAGATAAAATGTGGAAGTAAGATGGCATATTCTCATTATTGGTGGTGAAAAAGAAATAGCTATATGTTGCTTAGATACGGATGGATTAACGGGGCAGTTATCAAAAATAAGCTTAGTAGCCAAGTTTTAACAAGGCGCTGTCGAAGAACTTATGCCATATCTATAGGTTTTTAGTTATTATGTTATTGGAGTGGCATGAATTTTTTTTTAATTGTTCAGTGAAGAATGAAATGTTAGTTCCTTATAGTGAAAACGCTCGGTGGTGAAAAAATAATTAGTTATGGAAATTTTATATGCCTAACTACGTTTTTGCAATATATTTAATTGTTATTAATTAATTCATTATGTTTATTTTTTTTTTAATATATAATAGAATCGAATATCGACATGGCAACACTAGTGGAGAGTTTCTATTTCGTTTGTAATATATATGTATGTAATAAATAATAAATGTTTTTATTTTAGTGCTTATTTGCAAGCGTATTCAAAGTGAAGACGCTGTTTTTTTTTAAATAATATATACTGAACGTGAACTGTCGGGTGCTGTTTTGTGTAACATGTTTATACACATTTTTTCCAAATATCTTGTGATATATTACCCATGGTGTAAAGTACCTAAAGAATAAATTCCAGAGGGTAAAAGTCAAACATTTGCATGTATGTCAAATACTTGTTCGACACTTAATGACTTTGTAGGTATTAGTGTATTTGGTTATATATTTGGCACCGGCTTTAACTTCTAAAGGAGTAATATACAGGTTTATCAAAAAGCTAGCTTCTGCCGGCGACTTCGTTCTGGTGGAATAGTTACTTTGGGCTAACGCTAACACGCAGCGGAAGCTTTCAAAAGGAAAAAATATCTCGATTTTGAAGCGTTCTTCATTGGTGCTCCGCCCCGTTGAAGCGTTCTTCATTGGTGCTCCGCCCCTTTGAAGCGTTCTTCATTGGTGCTCCGCCCCTTTGATGCGTTCTTCATTGGTGCTCCGCCCCTTTGAAGCGTTCTTCATTGGTGCTCCGCCCCTTTGAAGCGTTCTTCATTGGTGCTCCGCCCCTATTGGTCTCAGCGTGATGTTATATAAGCCTTCCACGATAAATGACCTATCTAACACTGAAACATTAATCGATTATCATATCCTAACTATAATGCATGTAACCTTACGTACATTGGGGGTACATAAAAGGACAAAGGGTACCGTTTGATCCAGAAAAATGTACTCTTCGAAGTGATAGTTCGAAGCTATATTAATTGCAACTACACCGCGAGCAGACGTTAGTAACACAATAATTTTAATGTTATGCAAAGATATTATTGTTTTATTTCAATTCAGTGTTGCCATTCCTGAAATTCATGAACTTGTTTTAAATCACTTGTACTAAGAGCTACTACTTATTCTCTATGGAAATTTTCTGTCTCGTTGAAATTCTTATCGAAATCGGTTTATTTTTTTTTCAAAGTGAAAACAATTCGATATTTTTATAAAAAGCAATTATTTTATAAATGCATTGATTAAAATTTATGGCATTTTATTTTAAAAATTGCACGTAGTTTTTAGTAAAAATGCGACTAATACAGTTTTATACTGGTTATTGTAATACTCTAAACTGTTACTAAGTCTGTATTGAAATCACTTTATAACATATTTTATAACAAAAAGTGAATTAACGAGAAACTTTTTTTTAAATCCTTATTTAAAAATTATATCTATGACTATAATGATGATATTTTTTACAAGGACCAAATAGCAATATAACTACACTGGAACCGTTAAAGTATTACGTAAGCTGAATTTTTGTAATTTCGGACCGCCCCCTTCCCCTGGTCAGCAAAAGTAAGAAATGCTCTCACCCTCCCCCCATGCTTACGTAAACGTTTATTTAAATCTGTTCCAGTTTAATAAATAAATATTGCTGACGTAATCACTTCCCGGACCCTTAACAACCCCTATTTTCATCAAAAATAAGCAAATCAAGGACCCCCCCCCCCCCCTAAACTTGAATGGCCCCTCTACTTATATCTAACTTTAGATTAAAGCGTTTCATTTATTTTAAAAACAAATTTTAGGTGAATGTGTTAACATGGTTAAACATTGAACGCATTTTCCACAAAATTGAATTTTGAAATTACTTCTTTTTTGATTAAGAGAGATGTTCTATATCGAAGCGCTGTATCTGCCAAATGTATTTAAAGGTAGGCATGACCATAACTACCGACTTAAATTTATTACCTAAATTCACCATTCTTTGTGAAGGTACTGTATTTTCCATGAGGCTATTTCGCAGATATAGCCGAGCTAACATAAAGGAAATGTGTACAAATGGACCAATAACTTAAGCATAATCATGAATTTCTAATTTATATAGCACCGGACAGTTCACGCAGTATATGACATTTATTTTAATCTAGGAGACAGTATGACACAAATAATTATTCTATTCTCATTATAACTGCCTTAACTAGATGTTATAGTTCAACATCATAGAGGAATCTAGAGGACCAATTGTTTAAACACTTAACCACAACTTTAAAATAGTAGATTTAAATAATAATTGTATCAAATAACGACTGAACTTAAATACAATAAAAGGAATGACTACTCCAATGTGATTTTGATAAAGTTTAGTGCGATTTACACATTCGTAGTCAATCTATAATGGTCCTATCTCATTAGGACACCATGGCCGCACCACTGACAAAATATGTACAAGTTGTAGGGAGGGTAATTCACCTGGTATCATCTTGGTAGCACAACCATTAATATCTATAGAGCTATTTAGCGTCTCACTCACTCCACCATCAATTGTGCTACCAAGGATGCCCCTACCTAGAATCAACGCTATGTACCCACATTTTGTAACTGAAATTTTGGTGTTTCTTTTCGTGTTTCTCGCTTGCTAGCTCAAGACACCACGGTGGCGCCGCCATGGTGTCTTAATAACTAGGCCCCTTAGGGATGGTATATATTTACCTAATATTGATACCGACTTGGGAAACCTATGAAGAATATTCTGTGTAATTTTTTCCTCAACAGTCAAGTCATAAAAAAAATCGTCCTATCATTCATGCTTCTCATGTTTTCCACACTCCGCGAGATGATACATGCAATGCAATGTGGATAATATGGATATCTCGTGTTCGTCCTGAATATATCCCAAAATTTCCCAAAAACTATAGTTTTTAAAATAAAATCCCATGACATTTACCAATGTTACAAATGGCGTGTCTTCCAGGCGCTAGAACGAAAAATATAGGAAACTATCGGGTCCGGCAGACGTTGTTCCGCCCTGATATAAAAATCCTGGACAAATTATATACCAAAACGTTCCTCGTGAATCACTTTATCCACTGGTGAAAACCGCATACAGATCCGTTCAGTAGTTTTTGAGTTTATCGCGAACAGACAGACAGACGCGGTAGGGGAGTTTGTTTTATACTATGTAATGATATATAAAAAAACTTTATATTTTCATAACCCGATGACGGTTTATGAGAAATCTTCCTGAAAGTTTTACCCTTCTAAATTTATCGCTAGGTCCTTAAAAACCCCCAACCTGGTGACATTGGCATAATGCGTAATTTGAGTGCCTTGAATATTTCGATTATTGATGAGATTCTATCGATTGTTTAAATGCGTCAGATTTGTACGACACAAATTTTTAATAATTGGACTATTTTTAATTTAAACCTTGACTATGAAATTTTGTTGATTATCTCGAGTAATATTGAAAATACTGTCTCCTTGCTATAGCCACTGCATAAGATTAAAAAATAATATTGTGACATAAAATGTATTTTAACTAGCGGGCCCAGCGGACGTTGTCGTGTTCTGATAATTAAAAAAATATAGACAAGTTATATACCTAAACCTTCCTCGTGAATCACTCTATCTACCGGTGAAACCCGCATGAAAATCCGTTCAGTAGTTTTTGAGTTTATCGCGAACAGACAGACAGACGCGGCAGAGGACTTCGTTTTATACTATATAGTTAAATCTCGCACTTTGCATCTATATTTTCATTTAAATAAATGTTCTAAAAGTTTATTAGTGATTGCAAAGTATGGCCAAAGAACCATTATATAGTAGTATAGAATTTTCCAGAACTCGTTTGGACCAACCTCAGGTTTGATTAATTCACAAGCAACTGTCGGTGAGTTCTGGAAGTGGAATACTAATTCTAATCTCAGTTTCATAGACTCGGTGTTTATTACGTTTGTTTTTTTTTTTTAATTTTGAATTACCGACACAACAGGTAGACTTCATTAAATTACATATAAAAGTGGAATGTTGTGTAGGTATTAGATCACGCGACTGGTTCGCTCGATATGGTACCTTATTGATATAGGCATTCACAGCTCGGTTTTCCCCGGTGATCCTCTTAAGTTCTGATTTACAATTTATATGCCAATTACTTCACTACTAATGATATGAAATATACTGTTTTTTTTTCAAATTCGTTTCATAGTGTTAGAAATAAGTACGGTCAAACAATCTATGGATTTTATAATATTACTATAGACATTATCAAATGTAAACTAGATACATATATACATACATATATTACAATTATTTTAACTATGCAAAAATGTTATTTTTTAATCTTACCACATAAATATATGATGCTGAATCGTGTTGTAAAAGTATTTGTTAAATAATTTTGGTAAATATTAAATAAAATGTGTTTTATTTTAAATAAAAATTGTTTCATTTATTATCCTGCTTCATTTCTTTTATGGAATATACATAAATGAATGTTTATAGCTTGCAGAAATGTGTATTTATAGTAGAAATTTGATAAGCCAAAACTAAAGAGAAATTTGAAAGTATTTTAGTTGCAAAGAAGCTACTTACTATTGTAAATGTTCGACTTGTAGATATTCAGGTTCTATCCTAATTTTGAATAACACAGATTAGGTTTAACATAGACATTACATCTAAGACTTTTTTGTGGGGGTACGCGAGGACACGTGAATGCCCTTAAAGAGAATTTCGGATATCGAAAAATTACCACAAAAACTGAGAAAATAGTGCATAGAGACGCGCGCCGCGCGAAAGAAGTGACATTTCGTAATGTGGAAATGAAAATAAGAAAGGGTAGAAATTGGTTTTTAGTGAAATATTATTGTTTCTTTAAGACAAACTTTATTAACATTGCTTACAGTTCACAATAGATCGCATCTTTTAATTATCATTATCGAGTGGAGAAATATCCAAATCTATAACATTTACAATGGGATTATGATAACTAAAGTAAGATACGAAATGTTTGATTATTTTCCTCGATCTGTCTCTTTCTATTCCCGTTCCCCAGGAGCGTTGAACGTTTAACGCAACCGTGTCGGAAGTCGCATTAGAAGTTTCACTTCAAAAAAATTAAGGAGTTTGAAAAAAACAATCTTGGTAAAATTTTACAAAACATTTTGGATTTTTTTAATAGGTCAAAGTTATCCAAATACAAACTTTAATTTATCTTTCCGAACGGTTACTGCGTCCCACGTTGGTTTGTGTGTAGTAGAGGTCGGACGTAGAGTGCTAAAATATGAAAGTTAAAATATCAAACTGAAAGAGTTTAGAAAATTATTCGATACGAAATATATATAAGAGCTGTTGAGGTATGTATACTTGGTACACATATATATTTCAATAACTCATATAAGTATGAATATGTAGCTTAGGTTAGCTCAGATAGGTCGCGAATTGCTTCGCTTGCTTGGATTTATTTGAATGTATGAATGTATTGAATTGCTTGTACTTCGCGTTGTGTAAACGTCTCAGATTCACGTAAGAGAGCATGCTGGTCACGACCGACAGCAAGCCGTACTTTGCATTGTGTAAACGTCTCGGATTCACGTAAGAGAGCATGCTGGTCACGATCGACAGCAAGCCGTACTTCGCGTTGTGTAAACGTCTCAGATTCACGTAAGAGAGCATGCTGGTCACGATCGACAGCAAGCCGTACTTCGCGTTGTGTAAACGTCTCAGATTCACGTAAGAGAGCATGCTGGTCACGACCGACAGCAAGCCGTACTTTGCATTGTGTAAACGTCTCAGATTCACGTAAGAGAGCATGCTGGTCACGATCGACAGCAAGCCGTACTTCGCGTAGTGTAAACGTCTCAGATTCACGTAAGAGAGCATGCTGGTCACGATCGACAGCAAGCCGTACTTCGCGTAGTGTAAACGTCTCAGATTCACGTAAGAGAGCATGCTGGTCACGATCGACAGCAAGCCGTACTTTGCATTGTGTAAACGTCTCAGATTCACGTAAGAGAGCATGCTGGTCACGATCGACAGCAAGCCGTACTTCGCGTAGTGTAAACGTCTCAGATTCACGTAAGAGAGCATGCTGGTCACGATCGACAGCAAGCCGTATTTCGCGTAGTGTAAACGTCTCACATTGACGTGAGAGAACATGGTGGAAAATATGTAACGGACAAAAACAAAACATAATGAAATATGAAAGCTGAGGTTATTCAAATAAATATAAAAAAAAAGGATTGTGTGGTTTTATGAAACCACGGTAAAAGTGAAACTTGTTTTCACACTATAGACATTTAACTAATAATAGTCTATACACTACACGGTCAGCTGCTGCGAACTATAGGCGCCGCCATATTGGCCCTGGCTGCTCTGACGAGCGCCTTTCACTTTATCCCTACTCCGCGGCCAACCATCACGCGACATGCAACACACAGACGAAAAAGTTTGAGACGATGTAATAAAAGTTTCACTTTAAAAATGTAACATATTTAAAGTGAATAAAGTTATAAATTTGTAAATTAACTTGTAGATTACTTTAATAAATGTTATAAAATATTTTAAAGATAAATATTAAATGTTCAAAATTATATTTTTACATGTGAAAATATTTAAAAAAAAATGAGCTATTAACATCAAAAATACAGAAAAATATAATTATTTTCCAGAAAAATATAAAAAATTCATTCACAACATTAATATATAAAGAGTTTTCATAAACATTTCTACGCAGATAGCTTTCTCAAGGCCGTGAGAACCTAGTGAAATGCACGAGTGTGCGCAACGTAACGTCGAGCGCCTGTCGACTCTGAGAGTCGTATTCGGTACAATGAAGTCCGCTGCGTCCGTGAGAAATTTCGATGTCGTAATGTGTATCATTACATAGTATAAAACAAAGCCCCCTACCGCGTCTGTCTGTCTGTCTGTTCGCGATAAACTCATAAACTACTGAACGGATCTTTATGCGGTTTTCAACAATGGATAAAGTGATTCACGAGGAACGTTTTGGTATATAATTTGTCCAGGATTATTTTATAATCAGGGCGGGACAACGTCTGCCGGGCCCGCTAGTTAGTGAATAAGTTTGCCTGTCGGAGAAGGACCTCGTATCCAGGATGCGTAATGCTGCGATGTGGACTTGCACTTCTGGCGAAATCTTGCCGTCGGTCCCAGTAGGTGTAGTGAGGGCTCAGCTATGATAGAGAGTCTTTCCGTCGATTATTAATAGGGGTAGTGCGGGCTTAACTATGATAGAGAGTCTTTCGGTCGATTATTAATAGGGGTACTGCGGGTTCAGCTATGATAGTGAATCTTTCCGTCGATTATTAATAGAGGCAGTGCGGGTTCAGCAATGATAGTGAGTCTTACTGTCGATTACTAATAGGAGTAGTGTGGGCTCAACTATGATAGAGCCTTACCGTCGGTTATTAATAGGAGTAGTGCGGGCTCAGCTATGATAGAGCCTTACCGTCGGTTATTAATAGGAGTAGTGCGGGCTCAGTTATGATAGTGACTCTTACAGTCAATTATTAATAGAGGCAGTGCGGGTTCACCAATGATAGTGAGTCTTACTGTCGATTACTAATAGGAGTAGTGCGGGCTCAGCTATGATAGAGCCTTACCGTCGGTTATTAATAGGAGTAGTGCGGGCTCAGCTATGATAGAGCCTTACCGTCGGTTATTAATAGGAGTAGTGCGGGCTCAGCTATGATAAAGCCTTACCGTCGGTTATTAATAGGAGTAGTGCGGGCTCAGTTATGATAGTGACTCTTACAGTCAATTATTAATAGGGGCAGTGCGGGCTCAGCTATGATAGTAAGTCTTACTGTCGATTACTAATAGGCTTAGTGCGGGCTCAGCTATGATAGTGAGTCTTACACATAATGTTACAAATAACATTATGATTTTTAGTTGTTATAAGTCTTCATTTTGTGTTCATTATCGAACTTCTTCATTCTTGCCGGGATGGTTGCTACTGTGGATCTGTGGAGAGGCGTACCCGCCCGTGATAGTTCTGTAGTGGAAAGGAGAAGATGAGATGAGGTCAAACAACTCTTCAGAACACTCGCCACGATACAGACGATAAAACACGCTCAGTGAGACGATGTCTCTTCGCAACTGAAGCGGTTCAAGGTTGTTGGTAATGTCTGCATCATTCACAATACGGACAGCCCGTCGCTGCAACCTGTCTAGAGCATCAAGGAGGTATTGGGCGGAACCATCCCAGAGATGCGAACAGTATTCCATGCACGGCCTAACTTGTGCTTTATAGAGAAGGTATAGTTGACCGGGCATGAAAAACCGTCTCACTCTATTCAGGATGCCCAATCTCGTAGATGTTGCAGAGATAATACTCCCAATGTGATCCCTGAGGTTGAGGCCGCTTCGGATGTTAATCCCTAGGATGCTTAGGGTGTCACGTTTTGCAAGTGAGTCGTTCTGAAGAGTGAGAAGAGGAGAAAACGGGGTTTTTTTACAAGAGAACACGCAAACCTGGTGTTTTCTTGGCAAAGAACTCGACCAAGTTACTTGTTCCCCATAAAGATACAAGTTCCAAGGACTGGTTGAGCTCAGTGACGAGATCAGCTCGCATTCCCTCAGTTTCACCACAACTAGCCGTGGGCCTGCTACAAAATACACCATTAACAGTGCTGTCGTCTGCATAACAATGAATGCAACCAGAGGCTAACATATCATTAATATGCATCAGAAACAGGGTTGAGAAAAGGGTGAAATCGGTTCTATTACTGGAGGTATGGTGCTGGATCGTCGAGTCGAGAATTAGCCGCGAAGATGTTCACAATTCAGTAAGTTCCATGGTTTAGTAAAAAAAAACGGTCTTAAAAATAAAACAATAATTTAATAATATATTTTATATAAAAATTGTAATTTTACATTACATAATCTGTTATTATTATTCAAATCTATACTAATATTATAAAGTTGAAGAGTTTGTTTGTTTAGTTGAATGCTAAGGAACTAATATCTTAGGAACAACTGCTGGTCCGATTTGAAATATTCTTTCATTGTTAGATAGCTCATTTGTCGAGCTAGGCTATAGGATATATATCATCACGCTAATACCAATAGGAGCAGACCACAAATAAAAAATATCTCGAAATCGTTTTTTTTCTCCTTCAGAGATCTTCCGCTGCGTGTTAGCCCAAAGTAACCATTCCACGCGGACGAAGACACGGGATGAAGATAGTCTTGTAATAAATTCAGTACTTATGCTGCGAAACTGTCTCTTGACCTGGTCATCATAGGATCTACATTCGCTTAAACCTTATGGTTTTTAAGAGTCCGGAGGATAACGCAATGCCATTTAACTTACCCACGGGCTTAAGAATATTTACACACACGTACAAGTCAATCCTATGTGAACTGACAATCACTTAACACAATATTAGGGAGTTCACTATCACTGTATCACTAGGCTATCATAATAACACTGCACTTTGTATCACTGTCTGCTTCACCCAAAACGATCCAGCAAATTGGACCATTCCGAGCAACGGTACAGCTATAAACAACTCTTCAGTAATCCGCAGCAGTGTTAGCCAAATAGTCCCTCCGGCCGATGTTGGACGCTTGTTTGTTCTGAACGGCTTCCAGTTTCGGGCATTCTGTAAAAAAAAAAATACTATCATAAAGTTTCTCTCGTCATATAATTTTTTGTAACCAATCTTCTAATAGCTTATTACTGCCATTGTCGTGTAGGTAATGATATCGCAAGATTCTTGCGACCACTTCAATGAACTAACAAAACAGTGGCCGTCTTGTTACATCTTTCCAGAGAGTTTTTGTAAGTCGGAAGCAATTCTCCGTGGTATTATTACGTAAAACAATATTACCAAATATAGAGTCAAATAGCACAAGATTATGAATAAAATCCACATATAGCTTATGGGAAGCGTTCGGTGACGATGACGCAAGTTCCGTGATTTTTGTCCACACAAAAAAAGTACTCAACACGTCTAAAGTAGTTTCCACTTCTATAATGTGTTTATTAGAAGAAATCTAGCCCGCACCAATAACCTCGTAACATTTGTAGCCCTTATACCAGGTGAAAAATTAAACACTCGCAGTATTCTAAGGATATGACACCTCATGGTCACGTTTAACATATAAAACAATAATATTAAAGTTTATTCTAAGACTTTCAAAGTATAGATATATACGTAATAAACCTAGGTGCAATGACCGGTGGCGAAAGCTGCAAGGGGCGACCCGGAGTTAATAATTTTCGACTATAAAACGGGAAATAAATCGTTTTGTTTTGTTCCTGACGTGCCCACGTTCACTTTCAAGTGTGTGTGTGTGTGCTGTGCTTTAACATAGACGCGTAGGATATTGTGTATAATTATTGTATTTTTCTAGATAATTAGGTCAAACATTAAGCACCTGTTTTTTTAATAGATTACTAGTTTCAGGACTAATGGGTCGGCTCGCCCGGGGTAGTACCACCCTTTCACAGAACACCGACGTGAAGTAACAGTGCTTGCATTGTTGCGTTTCGTTCGGTCAGTGAGAGCGCCGGAGGCCCACTCCTTTCCCCTTTCCCTTCCCCTCCCCATATACAGGCTGGCAACGCACTTGCGACTCCCCTGGTATTGCTAGTGTCTATGGACGGTGGTGATCACTTAAGATCAGGTGACCCACCTGTTCGTTTGCCTCCTTTTGACATAAAAATCGAGTGCAGAGTATCCTCTATAAATATTGCTACTGTCTAAACATTCGGCCTGTATAAGAAAATGTTGGCGACTCGTGATTTAGACCATTAACGAATGAAGGTCGAATTTCGATGATTAGCATAAAAAGTCTGTCTGTCTGTTTGTTTACCTGTGATCCGATGTCCGAGGCCGCCACAATAGGAGCATCCCTGCCCGTCCGGCGCCGGTACCGCCGGCTCCCCTATCATGTCCAGTAAGAACGAGGGTACCTGGAGACGTATTTATAACTCTTATTAAACCCATTCAATACAAACTGTATGTACCAATTATATTATAAGTAAAAAGATGTAGATACGTCATAAGCGTTTCAAAAGCGCCTTGTTAAAACTCGGCTAGCTAGCAAACGTGATATCAGTATCGTGTCAACGTTAATGGAAGCATGTCGTGTACTGATCGTTTCATAAAACGCCTCGAAACTATCGCAAACGTCATCCTGTGTTATGAGATATTGCAGAAACTATACAAGCAAAACTTCTTACAGTTTATTTATTGACACATCATTCATATTAGGTACCACGAATGAATTAATATTTTTCATATATCAAATATAACGCAAAAAAATGATAGATGTCAGATCTGAGTAACATATAACTATTTCTTTTTCACCATCGATATTGAGAATATGTCATCTTACTTCCACATTTTATCTAAGACATTGCGGCGTTACGATATTACTTTACGTATGTGTGCGTTATCGTGCCATTTGTTTTGTCAAAATATCACGTAGGTAACGTATCTATACCTTTTTACTTATAATATCATTGGCATGTACCCATACACTAGCAACCCGTCGCGGCTTCACACATATGCAACAAATTATCACGCAGTCATAAAATATTTCTAAAATGTTGCTGGGTAAATCCAAAAACCTAGTGTGTATGGATAAATCGTAAGTGATTATGCCCATACCTAGAAGGAAGAGGTCTATGACCCTACACAGTAAGTTTCTTACAGGCTGATGATATACCAGGTGAAAGGTTAAGCTCTCGCAGTTTTCTAGGATATGACACTTCGTGGTGACATTTAACATATAAAATAATAATATCAAATCAAATACTAATAAACAACAAAGAGAACCTAACTTAAAGTTTGTTCTAAGACTTTCAAAAGTATAAACACAATCGTAATAAACTTAGGTGCAATGACCGACGCCGAAATCTACAATGGGCGACCCGGAGTTAATAACTTTCGATAATAAAACGGACAATAAACCCTTTTGTTTTGTTCCTGACGTTCCCACGTTCACTTTCAAGTGAAAGTGAAATCACCCAACGGTCATTGACACTATGCTTTAACATAGACGCGTAGAAGATTGTGTATAATTATAGTATTTTCTAGATAATTAGGTCAAATATTAAGCACCTATTTTTTTAAATTGATTTCGAAGAAGAATCGAGTGCAGGGTATCTTCTATAAATATTGCTACTGTCTAAACTTTCCGCATGTGTGTACCTTCTGTCCGGCTTCAGTGAGGAGGTGTGCCAGGTCTCTAAGGACGCTCTCGTCTACAGCTCTCCCGAGGAGTGTGGTGGCGACACCTTCTCCACCAGCTCGACCGGTTCTGCCGATCCTGTGGACGTAGTTCTCGATATCCTCCGGCATATCGTAGTTGATCACGTGCTGGATGTTCGCGAAGTCCAGACCTGAAGGAATAAGGGTATTTGTTTGTGCATAAATATGTTTGGGGGTAGTTCAAATTTTTTTTTTATCTCTACACATAATAAAAATGTAAATTGAATGTGTTTATTTAAGATTTTTTCTGAAAAAAAAATAGTTGCAGGTATCTAGCAATCATATTATAAAACAAAGTCCTATACGTCTGTCTGTCTGTCTGTTCGTGATATACTCAAAAACTACTGAATGGATTTTTATGCGGTTTTCACTAGTTAGATAAAGTGATTCCTGAAAGGTTTAGGTATATAATTTGTCAAGGGCCCGCTAGTTATACATTACAATACAAAATAATTCCGAAGACTAATGTTCACCATTAGATTCACTTCTATCGCGTGTTCACTACACAGAACTTTTTTTTTAATCAGAGGTACCATGTCCATACCTTGTACAACGTGTAACTGCAATAATACATACCTTTACTAGCGACATCTGTTGCAACGAGCACGTCTTTCTCACCGCGACGGAAAGCCTCAACAGCGCGCGACCTCTCCTCCTGATCTTTTCCACCATGTATTGCGACAGCTTCCACACCTTTCCCAGAAAAAAAAAACAATGCATGTATCAGTCTAACCACGTGAAGGAAGTAAAACTTCTGTGGCTTGTATGTATTAAATCATGCACTAGATGTGCCCACGATTCCGTCCGCGTGGAACTTTATGTACAAAACAGTGATTTATAAAGTCATCTGAATGTATTAAGTCCATTTACTTACACTGCTAAAGTACCGCGTTCACGATAAAACCTCAGAAAATCATAAAGCATATCCACGAGAATAACTTAGTCTTTGTTTCATTAAAATCGGTCCACACTATCAAAAGTTATTGTAATTTTAATGACGACGCGACTTAAGTACGAGAGAAAAATAAATGGACTTAATACATTGATATGATTCTATTAGTCACTGTTGTTTTTAAATTAGGTTCTACGCGAACAGAGTCGCAGGCACTGCTAGTATACAATAAAGTTCTAAGTCACGGGTAACAGCTACACTGAAAACAAATTATTTTATCCATAGCTCTAGCCTCTGTCAGCGTCTTTAGTATATTTTCTTAAATTAATCAATTAAGGAGTGAAATCGCGACAAACAAACAATGTCTCTTATTGGAACTTATAATATTAGTGAGGGCATATACCGTGTTATTACAAAAAAGTTAAATACGCATTGAACACTTCCTTAAAAAATTTAATTACAAAAGAGCATCTTACACTTGTTTACAGATGGACATTATTTAAATTTAAATATTCTCTCTAACACTTGTCTAAGTTGATAGTGCTAATGTTATTGTTGTGATTGATCGTTTTTCAATTTACCGGCGATAAAACATTTCGGAATACATTATGAATTACGTGGGTATCGTGGGTAATTTAGAATAAATAAATAAGTTAAACAATTTTAGAGATTCACAGGTAAATCATAACTACATATGACGCTATTGACATTTGACAATGTAATCTGTCATTATACTGCTGTTCCATCTTACGCACTTTGACGTAATATATAAATCAAATAAAGTACTTATTTTAACAATTGCATCGTTTTCTTTTAACTAAAATATTACAATAATGATAACCAATTTAACTTATAATAAGAAACTTTTCTTAATGAAGATGTAAACAAAAGTATTATTCATAAATTTAAATTGTTTGCAAATTATCTGTATGTAATGGAACGTTTTTGAATGATGAGATCGAATTGAACGAATGCTATTCAGAGTTGCTTGTATAAAAAACTTAAATCAGATGTTTAACTAGAGACCGCTTGGACAGGCTTTTGTAATAAAGTATTATAAACATATTGTGTTCAGCTAGATCTAAAATTTTAGACACTGCTTAATAAAAATCGTGTTAAACCCGTGTTTAAGACTGAACGTGTTTAATATAGACATACCTTTGAGTAGAAGGTATTCGTGTATGGCGTCGACGTCTTGCTTCCGTTCAGCGAAGACGAGTGCGGGGGGTGGAGTCTTCTGGAGGCAGTGCAGCAGGTGGACCGTTCTCGCCTCCGCCTGCACAGCCTCCAGCTCCTGCCGCACGTTCAACGAGGCGGCTCCAGCACGACCGACGTTCACAGTCACTGGGGCTACCAGCGCCGACCTGAATCATCATCATCAAGGTGCTATTCCGTCAATCATCCAAAAAAAAAACCTTACAGGTGACCCTCGTCAAAAACCGATGCGGAAGACGGGGCAAAGTGGAGAAAGTTTAGTAAGAAAGCGGATCCTGGCACCAGGCCGGGAAAACGCTAGGAAGAAACAGAAGAAGATTGGCGTTACGTAAGAAAAAAGCGTTATACACCCTCCATTACACATTTTAATCTAAGGAATCAATACTTTATTTTCCGTAATATTAAATATAACTGTTTTTAACCCTCCATTACACATTTTAATGTTAAGTAGTTTAAGTTCATTCCTTGTTTAGGAACATCATTCCTGTTGGGATTTTTTTTTTTGATATCAAAGGAGACAAACAAACAAACGGGTCACCTGATGTTAAGTGATCACCGCCATCCATAGACACTAGTAACACCAGGGGAGTCGCAAGTGTGTTGCCAACCCGTGTATGGAGGGACAAGGGAAGGGAAGATAAATGGCTAAGGGGAAGCTGAGGTGGGCCTTCGGCGCTCTCACTGACCGAACGAAACGCAAAAATGCAAGCACTGTTACTTCACGTCGGTGTTTCTGTGTGTCGGGTGGTAGTACCGCGAGCGAGCCGACCCATTCATGCTGAAACCAGTAATAGCTTCAGCATGGCTCTACCACTTTCCCAAAAGCTAAATAGATAAACTATTGAAACGACTTTTGGCGGGGGGATCTTTGTCCTGTAGTGTCTTTTATATTTAATTAATAATCTTGTGTTATTCGATTCTATATTATGTAATTGTTGTTGGCATTTTACGTAATATAGTTCGGTTATTGTGCATAAGTGAAGTGGACGGGAAATAACAGCACGGAGCAGAAATTCTCAGATAATAAAAACTCCCTGGAAAGTTCTAACAAGAGAACCACCGTCTTGTTTGAATATTTAAAGTATCAAAAGGCACTTGTAAATCATTACCTACTCGATAATGACAGTAATAATATAGAAGTCTAATTTTAAATTTAAATTAATTTAAATTTTAAATTTGAATTTAAATCTTTGAGCTCTCGTATATTGTGCACGTTAGTTTCACATCTAGTAGGTTACATTAGTAACAACTTTATCGTATTAGTGTTAACAAAATCAAACTCTTTTGTAACCGGTTTTGTGAAATAAATAAAAAAAGATTAATTAATTAATTAAAAAAAAAAGTCTAGCTGCCAAAAATAAAACTAAAAAAAATCATGTGGTTTTATGGAACCATGGTATGGTTCATGGTAAGTGAAACTTTTTTTTGGTATCGTAGGAATATAACTAAAAATTTGCGAAAAATTATTTAAGGGTATTAAAATCGCGTTTTTCATCTTAACTTAATAGTTGGAAAATGGGAATGATAATGGCAAATCAATAGTAGATAAGATATCCAACTATATATTTTAATTTCATTCAATTAAATACATCTATACAAAAATAAGAATGTAAATCTAAATTATAAAGTGTTTATAATTTTTTGATTTTTGTAAAAAAAAAATGTTGCAGGTGACTTGGAATAAGTAATAAAATACATTTGAATCATTTTAGAAATGTCTGTCTGTCTGTATGTTTATTTGGACATGCATATTTGCTAAAGTACTGTGTTCATGAAATTTAAAATCGGTTCGGTCTATAAAAAGTTATTGTAATATTAATAACGACGCGACTTAAGTACGAGAGGAGAGTAGATAAGTAAATGGACTTAATACATTCAGATGACTTTATTAATCACTGTTTTTTTACATTAGGTTCCACGCGGAGACAGCTAATAATAAATACAATGATTCAGATGAGACACATATTGGCTTTGGCTGCTGCCGAGCGCCTTTCTCTTTACCCGTACTCCGCAGCCGGCTGTAATGCGACATGCGATAGATGGAGGAAAAAATTTGAGGCTATAGGAAAAAAAACGTTTCACCTGAAAAAACTATTAAAACAAAAAGGCCAAACCGTATATACTGACCTGGCAAAATTCTGTATCTTCTTAGGCATAGTCGCGCTGAATAGTAATGTCTGTCGTTGTCCAGCGAAGTATGAGAATATAGTTCTGACGTCCTCCTCGAAGCCCATGTCTATCATACGATCCGCTTCATCCATGCACAGGTACCGACAGACATTCAGTCTCACCTATATACAGTCAAAACCGTTTACCGCGACATCGTTTAGAACAACATGCCGGTTATAATAACCTAGAACAAAGGTCCCGGCTGAAAACTATATGACCGCCTTATTAAAAACATTGCTTTATACGACATTGCTAATAACGACATACCTCATAAAACGACCACATTTAACTAATATTTCGGAGAATTAGATCTGTTAGAACGACCGGCTAAGCTGTATTGTAAACAATTTGAATAGGTATCCACATTTGTCTTCAATGGCTATTAAAATCAGGAAAGAAAACAATAGGATTTAGTTTAGTGTAGGGTCTTTTCTAATTCTTAGAAACAAAACACGTGCATGCAGTAGAGTCAAAGCCCGCTTCTTCATATCTCTTCAGTTAGTTTGTTACTTATCTATACACAAGACGGACCAAAACTTTGTGGAGTTATTCGTGAAACTTTCAAAATGTCGCAAAGAAAAAGAAAACAAATTATGAATTAACAAAACACATTATGAATTATAATTAATAATAAATGAAAAATAACGATACGTTAATTAAAATCCAGCGTGAATTACAAAATATCTATGCACAACAGAAGTGTTCCAAACAGACCAAAATTACAGATTTTATGCTCACAGAAAAATAATATGCATTGTACTTATGTGTCATAAACAAAATGAACATAGCTGAATAAATATATTTTTCCAATAATTCCCTATCGATTTGTTTGTACTTGCACGATACACATTAAACATCACCGGTTGTTACGACTGAATATGAGCAGTCCCTTCGATGTCGTTATAACAGATTTTGACTGTATACACATATTAATTGGCAGATCTCGTAGTACTGCGGTAATAGACCCTACCATTTCTGCGTTTGAAATTCGATTTTATAAAAATAACTAGCTTCTGCCCACGACGTCATCCGCGTGGGATAGTCACTTTGGACTAACGCATACACACAGCGGAAGCTCTCAAAAGAAAAAAAATTTTTGAAACATTTTTCATTGGTCTTAGCATGATGATATATAGCCTATAACCTTCCTAGATAAATGAGCTATATAGCACTGAAAGAATTTTTCAAATCAGACTAGTAGGTCCTGTGATTAGCACGTCCAGTCAAACAAACTCTTCAACTTTATAATATTAGTATAGAAGTATAGACTAACTGACCCGGCCAAGCGTTGCTGTGGCTCAGTTATCACATGCTAAATTAAAATTGAAAAAGAAATTCAAAATTAAAACGTGGCGCCATCTATGAGATTTCTATAACAGTCGGTCCTACAGATTTCTGTCAACAAACTAATTTAAAACGCCATCTGTACGAGACTAATGAAACTTACAATCAATAACAATAATCAACATTGACAATAATTTAATCTGTAATTAAAAATATTAAGGTCATCGATCGAAATATAAATTGTTATAGCTCCATATATAAAGAGTGAGTGCAAAGACAGTAGGGACAGAATATCGACAGAACAACGTTAAGTTAATTCAGCTGCCATACCATTTCCATTACATGGTCATTCTATAATAAAATCTCATTTTTTTCTTTCATATATTAGTCTGAAGCCGTTGCAGGTAGCTAGATTTAATATAATACTAGCTGGCCCGGAGGACGTCGTCCCACCCTGATAATAAAAAAAAAACTGGACAAATTATACGCCTGAACCTACCTCATGAATCATTTTATCTACTGGTGAAGACCGCATGCAAATCCGTTCAGTAGTTTCCGAGTTCACCGCGAACAGACAGACAAACGGACAGACGTGGCAGAGAACTTTTATTTTATAATATGTAGTGATAATCCTTACCATTTTTTTGTCCAACATATCCATGAGGCGTCCGGGAGTGGCGACCATTATGTGAACACCGCGCTGTATCACTTCCATGGATTCCGATACAGCGACACCTGTTGGCAAACACGACAACTGTTTTAAGTGAAGAATTCAATTAAACCGTGCAGTGTAGAGGTAAGGAGAACAAGGCAATTGAAGGTGGTAGAGCCACGCTGTAGCTATTATTAGTTTCAGCATGAATGGGTCGACTCGTCCGGGGTACTACCACCCGTCACACAGAAACACCGACGTGCAGTAACAGTGCTTGCATTGTTGCGTTTCGTTCGGTCAGTGAGAGCGCCGGATAACCCACCTCCCATCCCCCTTTCCCTTCTTCTTCCCTTCCCCTTTCTCCTTTCCCTACCCCTCCCCCAGACACAGGCTGGCAACGTACTTGCGACTCCCCTCGTGTTATAGTGTCTATGGACGGTGATGATTACTTAACATCAGGTGAACCACCGGTTCATTTGCCTGCTTCTGACATAGAAAAAAAAAGTCTCTGGGTATAAAATAGTGTTCGTCGAAATGCGTTAACTTAGTGTGGCGCTACAGTTGCAATAGGGTTCATTATTGTTCAATTATTTCAACAATTTTTATAAAACTAACATGCATAGCCCAGAATACATATGCTTGTTACTTGCACAAAGGCATGCCAGTTACTGGTAAGCACAAGTTCTCCTTCTATTTCATTTTTGGCAACCAGTCTTCTAGTAGACTATTACTATCATTGTCAAGTGAGTATCGATATTACATGTTTCTCGATATAATTTCAATGAACTAACGAGATGGTGGCATGACAGTTTTTGTGGCACCTCGGAATTCATGGTTCTTGGTTTTATTTTCCATTCACTTCACTTATCTATACTAATATTATAAAGAGGTGAAGTTTGTGAGTTTGTGACATTGTGACGTGGTAGGGGGTAAACTCAGGAGCTACTGGTCCGATTTGAATAATTCTTTCAGTGTTATATAGCTCATACATCGAGAATGGTTATAGGCTATATATCATCACGCTAAGACCAATAGGAGCGGAGCAGAGATGAAAAATGTTTCAAATTCGAGATGTTTTTTCTTTTTGAGAGCTTCTACTGCGTGTCAGCGTTAGCCCAGAGTAGTAACTATTAATACGCGGACGAAGTCGCAGGCAGGGGCTAATGCACAATAAATAAACTATATTACATAAAACACCACCAATTTTACACAATATAAAGTCAAGTAACACGAGATCATGAATAAAATATAAAATCCACTACATGACAGACCAAAATCCCGCCAAAAACTCCTAAGCAAAAGTTACTAGCACGTGTATCGACATTCTGCCAGTAGCTCGCATGCAAGTACAAAGCATACTAGGAAATGGCAGTTCGTTTGACTTTTTCCTCTCGCAGGGAATTGGGGAAACAGACTTGCTTGTGAAGGAGCTGAATCCTAGAAACTGTTACGCCACCCACAGGCATGTGTATCGCGGTTTCACAGAATGCCAGTAACCGGCATGCCTGTTTACCGGCACCTGGTACGCCATTTACAGGCATGTCTATTCTGGGCCTATTATTTAAAGTTCACATAAAATGTTATCACACTCCACCTTCTGTTATAGCAGTTATTTTAGTTTATATATTTAGTACAATATTATTTCGGACTATCGAGAACCTTCCCCTATCCTAGCGCCATTTTGTTGGGTCTTGGAACTATTATTTAGTACTTAGAGCTGGATACTTTTTCAACACGTCCCCCACATGAGATAGTTCCCTTTACCATTCTACCCTTGAACTTTTTTTTTACTCGCTTATTATTGCTTGAGTTTCATCATTATATAGTATAAAACACTTCCCCTACCGCGTTTGTCTGTCTGTTCACGATAAACTCAAAAACTACCGAACGGATTTTCATGCGGTTTTCACCGGTGGATAGAGTGATTGATGAGGAACATTTTCTATACTAATATTATAAAGAGGTAAAGTTTGTGACGTTGTGGCGTTGTAAGTAGACGTAGACGTCAGCCCAGAGTAGTAACTATTACTACGTGGACGAAGTCGCGGGCAGGGGCTATAATCTATATACTTATACTAATATTATAAAGAGGTAAAGTTTGTGAGTTTGTGAGGTTGTAAGGGGTAATCTCGGGAACTACTAAACCGATTTTGAAAATTCTTTTACCAATAGAAAGCCACGTTATTTATGAGTGTTATAGGCTACATATCATCACGCTAAGACCAATAGGAGCGGAGCAACAATGGATTATGTTACACGCGGCTCCGCAAGCGCTTTTTAAAAATGTATTAAAGAAATGTAAAATTGTGAGTGGGTTTGTACACTACAGAAACGCTTTTTCAAAAACACTTGTAACTACGATACGAACGCCATCTACTGTAACATGTACATTAGATATATGAATACTAATAATATATCGAATGGAATGGGACTTATCATCAGCAACATAACTGGAACTTCAACCTACTATATACCAAACCAGTGCTCACTAATACTATATAAGAAAGTAATGAAAATTATAAGCTATACATTATCGAACAATATATCTTAAATCTTTTATTATATAGATATAATATACCCGTATTGTCGATATACTTAAGTTATTCTTATACGTTGTTATAATCACTGAGTTATGTAGAAGCAAACGCGGTAAATAAAACAATATGGCCGCCAAATTGACCAAAAAGATGATATAATTCATATTACATACGATCGTACGTACGTAAGTTACGTACCCGATCGAGTTTCTTGCCGGTTCTTCTCGATGACTTGGTTGTTTTCCGAACCGGTGGTAGTATTTGACGTTCATAAGTGCCTTATTAGGGCCTAAACTGAATAAAGTATTTTTGATTTGATTTGACATACAAATATATGACTTTCAATTATGTATATTTATTTTTGGAGTCCAGTAGGGCACACGTCTCACGCGGTTGTAACATATTTTTGATCAATTTCACACGGACGAATGCACAGGTAGCAGTTAATCACTACATAGTGCACCAATTCAAATAAAAAAAGAATCATTAAAATCGGTTCACAATTGACGAAAATATCGATTAACATACATAAAAAAAAAACATACAACCGAACATAGTAGCCTCGTCCTTTTTCGAAGTCAGTTAAAAAGAAAGTGAAAACTACCATTTTCATGCCGTTTTCACCAGTAGATAGAATAATGATTCATGGGGAAGGTTTAGGTATAATTTGTCAAGGTTTTCATTTTATTATAGGGCGGGACAACGTCTTCCGAGCCCGCTGGTTATCTGCCCATAAAAGCCCCGTGAAAGTCGGTCCAACCAATTAGGAGATAGTAGGATATTGCGGACGAAGTCTTGAGTAACAAAATAAAATAGTCTAAGTTACTTCTTATAAGGTGAGTTATCTGCCAGTGAAAGTCCCGTGAAAATCAGTTCAAGCATTACGGATATTCCACTGTGGCCGAAGGCGAATAAAAAACCTAAATGAATTTTTATGAGGTCTGCTATCTACCAGTGAATACCCCGTGAAAATCGGTCCAACCATTTTGGAAATAGCAATGCGGACGAAGCCGCGGACAAATAAAATAGAATATGTCAACCGCTATAATTTCGGCTATCTGGCAGTAAAAAGTAAAATTCCCGTTAAAATAGGTCCATCCGTTTTGGAGATTACTCGGAACAAACAAACAAATAGACAAAATATAATAATCTAAAAATATAGACAAAGTATAAAAAAAATTTTTTTTGGTCATTTGTAGCCATATCCATTCATCAAAAAGTTGTTATTTTAATTGTACATACACAAACTTTATTTTTATAATACGTAATAGAGAACAAATAAAAAATTGGAAATAAAAGTAGTGTAAACTTTTTGCATAGGAAAACAAAATAAACTTTGAAAATGTTTACGATAGAAACTTATTTATTTATTTATTTATTTATTTATTTACACTTTATGCGTTAAATACGCAATGGCGGACTTAATGCCTAAGGCATTCTCTACCAGTCAACCATTAGGTGGTGCAGAGATAAATGTTGGTAGGTGTAAAAGGTGAGGTTTTTATGAAATTATGTTTAGCCTATTTAATATTACAATATATAAATAAAATATCAACACCAATATACTACATATATAATACATATATACTACACATATACAATACATACACATAACAACATCATACATAAATATCAATACAATAAATAAAAGTATAGTTAGTCAACATCAAGTACTAAATACAGCATTAACCAGATAATTCTGCTAAATGACACTGGTAAAGCCGACGTACCCTGACTTTAAAACTGAAACGGTTAGATGACATCCTGATTTCATAAGGAAGCGCGTTCCATAGGAGAATAGATTGGATATAGAAAGATGAATGTACTAGACCGGAAGTATGGACAGGACAGCAAAGAATAAGATTATTAGAAGAGCGAAGGTTAAGGTCATGATTAGAGCATAAGAACTGAAAATGTGGAGTTAAGTAAGAGGGAGTGTTGGGAGAAAATAGAATAGAATACAGAGTTGTCAGAGCCCGCAAATTCCGACGCTGGCGTATGGGCAACCAATTAAGCTCTGAACGATGGCTCGATACATGGTCGTACTTACGAAGATTAAAAACAAATCGAATGCAATTGTTGAGTAATCTGTCAAGTTTGTTAAGAAGGTCAGCGTTCAGATCGTAAAAGCACACATCACCATAGTCAATTATAGGAAATATTATAGATTGCACTAGCATGGTTTTCGTTTTAACTGGGAGAAAATTTTTCAGGCGATAAAAAGACTTTAGAGTACCGATCACTTTCTGGCTAACCTTGGAAATATGAGTTCTCCAATCCAATTTGGCATCAATATATAAACCAAGGTCCTTTACATCCGTACTAAACGGTATAACAAGACCACTGAATATAATCTGAGGCAGCGAGTTGAAGTCTATTCTGGAAATCATACGAGAGCTCCCTATTACAATTGCTTGACATTTGGAAGGATTAACTGATAAGCCAAATCTCTCAGACCAATCCCTTAAGGCATTTAGATCCCGGTTAATAGTATAAATTGCAGCTGATAGAGAATCTACTGTGGCCTGAGTGTATAATTGCAGGTCATCAGCATACAGATGATACGTACATCGCAGTTCATGAGTTAAAAGGTTAATAAAGAGGGAAAAAAGAAGAGGTGAAAGTATACCACCCTGAGGGACGCCAGCACCAAGCTCACACCAATTAGACGTAGCCCCATCTATACGAACCGATTGTTGTCGTCCCTTTAGATATGAAGCGAACCATGCCAGTGCCTCTAATGAGATATTATAATGAGAGAGAATAGCCAGGAGAATATCGTGACTAACAGTATTAAAGGCATTGGAAAAATCTACTAGAACCAGCACAGTAATCATTTTATTCTCCACTCCATCTCTCAAATCACCAGTCACTTTAAGCAAAGCTGTAACTGTACTGTGACCTGGCCTGAAACCGGATTGTAGTGGACTCAAGATATTGTTGCAATGTACAAAGGATGATAGTTGATTGTGCACACATGCTTCGAGTACTTTAGAAAGAAATGGAAGTATAGATATAGGTCGAAAGTGACTGGGAAGAGAAGGATTTGCAGTTTTAGGGAGAGGACGGACATAGGCTTTACTCCATATGGATGGAAACTGTCCAAAGGATAGAGAAAAGTTTATGAGATGAGATATAATAGGAAGAATCTGGTCAAGAATAGTAATAATCATTTGCCTACTCAAATTGTCACAACCCGTAGCATTAGATTTTATTGAAAGAACGGACTTTTTAATCTGATCACATGTAACCGTGGAAAACTTGAATGGGACCATGTCCATACGAGGCAATGCGGCTATGTAGTGAGTTGTCTTACTTTTAGTTAGATCACTCAGTTTATCGGAGGTTGTGAAATGGTTATTGATATCATCTAACTTTATTGTATTAGGTAGATCTAGATGTTGAGATTTACCAAAGCCAAGAGTCCCAAGGAACTTCCATATATCAGCCGAGGAAGAACAAACAGAGATATTATTAAGGATATACTGACGTTTGGCATTGCGTATGATCTGGTTACATCGGTTTCTAGCGGACTTAAATAAATTCCAGTTCATCTCGACACAGTTTCTTTTAAATTTACGAAAAGCACAGTCTCTACGTCTCATCGCCATTCGGATCTCGGTTGTCATCCAGGGTGCCGGAGGTCGCCTTAATTTAACTTGTTTTATGGGCGCATGAATATCATATAAGTTTGTGATAAAATTGTTAAAAATACAAACTTTATCATCTATATTGTTAGCATTTATCAGAGGTTCCCAATTTATTTCTGAAACATCTGCACAGAGCTTGTCCACATTCATTTGTGCAAAGCAACGTATGAGCAATATTTTTGGTTCTTTTTTCGGAGGTTTAAGAGTATAAGAAACAAAAATAAGGTCATGATGGGAGAAACCTGGTGCAGGGTGCTGACCATGAGAGAAAACAAGTGACAGATTAGAAGTAAGAATTATGTCGAGCCAGGTGTCATCTCCAGTTACATTGTGGTGAGTAGCTTGGAGGGGTAAAATATGAAAGCTGGAAGATTCAATGGCACGCATAAGCTTAACAGTACGCGAATCACGCTGCGCAAAAAGATTTGTATTGAAGTCACCCATGATTATGTGATGTTCATAATCAGATCCCAAAGTTTCGAGAACTGGCTCAAGGTCAGTAAAGTAATCTATGGAAGGGGGACAATAAACAACACCGATTAAGGTTTTAACTCCTCTGACACAAACCTCTAGAAAAAGATACTCCACAGAAGCAAGATGCTGAGAAGAAGATAATTTAACAATTTTATAAGACAAATCGCTACGGAGATATATAGCGACCCCACCGCCTCTTCTATCAACGCGGTCGTTACGAACAAGAACAAAACCAGGGAGAGAATACATAGTAGAAAGTAAGTGAGGTTTGAGCCAACTCTCAGAAATCAGGATGGCATGAACGTTTGTATGTGAAAACGCTTCTAGGAAATCACTATAATGACTTGGCAGACTTTGAGCATTGATGTGACAAACATTAAACAACCGGTTTGATTGTCGATTCAGGCTTTGTCGTAAAATGTCACCAAGGGTTTCGGTCACAGAACAGTAACTGCAGTTATCAGACGAGCTAACAGAATCATTTGCACAATAGAAAGATGTATCACTATCAGATGTTGACATAATAATAAAAATAAATATTAATAATACTATAAATAAAATATATACTCCTGTCTAAAATTACTAGCTAGTTGGGTGCAAGTATTTATCTATGCACCACCCGCCAGCTTACATTCACAATGATTTAAAGCGAAAAATATAATAAAAATGAATACACTCAAAATAACACAACAATTAAAGTATACACTAAAGTTAACGAGATGTTGACTTATCTGTAGCACGCACTGTAGGCCCCTTCGGATATTTGTCTAGCAAAGGTAACAGATCGTCCATGCAGATAACCTTATGTCGTTTTCCATCAGGCGCTTTTAAATATATATTGCCATCTTGAGACCAACACTCACGCATACCAAAATGAAGTCTGGCTTTAATGAATACTGCCTGTCGGCTCCTCGTTAAGAACTCCTTAATTGTGATCGAAGATCCCTTCTGTCTTTGCCTTCCAGACCGCGGACTTGATATCAATATTATTGAATCTAACTAATATAGGCCGGCAATGGTCTTTAGTTATGATTCCAAGACGATGACAAACCTTGATGCAACTGGCTGAGATATTTTTCAATCCCATTTTATTTTGGTATAGCTCCACAACAACGGATGAACAGTTTTCTTTTTCTGCTTCTGGAACGCCTGTAAGTACAAGTGTTTTCCTCCGTTGTCTAGTCTCCAATACATCAACAGCTTTAGCACACTCATTTATCTGCTTTCGTAGTAAGCCCAGCATGTTATATATTAGCTCACGGAACGTTCTGAACTCTTCGGCTACTTTAGCAACAGTATCTTTGGCGGTCCCACTACTTTGTAGCTGTGCTTGGAGCTGATCCATCTTCCTGGTAAAAATCTCATCCAGGTTCCTTTGAGCCGTCTGGATATCCTCGAGTTGTGCCATAGTTCAGTTTATGAGATTTAATCTTCAAATATATACAATAACATATAAGAACAAAGCTGGCAGGTGGTGATTCAAATTTATAAATGTTTTCTTCACATAAATAACAATAAACGTTAGAACACACTTAATTGATTATGTATTACTAAATTTCACTATAAAACTCGTAAAATTAATCGAAAAACTCTTAATTCTTAAATTTAGAAATCAATATGCGTGTGTCGATAGTGACACCTACCCTCTTGTAGTCTTATCACGTTAGCATGGCAACGTATATAATACTAACGCTAACGAAATCTCTCAAAAGGAAAAAAGTGCCCGATTTTGAAACATTTTTCATTGGTGCTCTGCTTCTATTAGTCTTAGCGTGATGATATATAGCCTAAAGCCTTCCTCGATAAATGAGCTATCTAAAGCCGAAAGATTTTCTCTAATCGGACTGGTAGTTCCTGAGATCATAGCGTTCAACCAAACAAACAAACTCTTCAGCTTTATATATTAGTATAGATATCTATACTAATATTATAAAGAGGTAAAGTTTGTGAGGTTGTAGGGGGTAATATCTGGGGAGTCGGAGAAAAATGGTCGAACGAAAACGTTTCTTACGAACGCTGCCTTAATTATGAGATATATATGATTGAGTTCTAGAGAAAAGTTGTCGCTTCACAATGCCTATTACCGCCCAACAAAATGGGCACGGGTCGGCTAGTAGTATATAATTTGTCAAGGATTTTTTCATAATCAGGGCGGGACAAAGTCTGCCGGGCCCGCTAGTACTGTATATATTACATGTACACAGTTTGTTATACTACGTCAAAAACGCAAACCAAAATGTTCCTCATGAATCACTTTATGCACTGGTGAAAGGTTGGTGAAAGTTGGCTAGTGAAAGGTTCAGTAATTTTTGAGTTTATCGCGAACAGACAGACACGGTAGAGGACGTTGTTTTATACTATGTAATGATATTGATATTTCGTATTCGGATTGTGCAGTCCATCATATATTTGATGACTTCATAAACTGTATAAAAAAGTATATTTTTATCCGGAGTGCTAATAGATGTGATAAAGAGACTAATGATAATAATTTCAATTTACAAATTATTAAATTTAAATAATTCACACTAAAAAATAATTAGAGAAAGACATAGTTTAAGTTCCATTGTTTTGAGTATTCACTTCTGTCGGCAGCCCTTAAGACTGCCTCGATTTTTTTTTGTGTCATAGGAAGCAAACGGACATGTGGTTCACCTGATGTTAAGTTATCATCACCGTCCATAGACACTTGCAACAACAGGGGAGTCGCAAGTGCGTAGCCAGCCTGTGTTGGAGGGGGGGGTTTCTGTGAGAAGGTGGTACTACCCCCGACGAGCCGACCCATTCATGTTGAAACCAGTAATAGCTTCAACGTGGCTCTATCTACCACCTATTGATATCTATCTATTTCTATCATTAGTGGGAACAAAATTAATTCCGAAGAAAAAGAATAACTGATTATAGAATGAAAATGTAAGACATATTTATATATACACTAGCGGACCGGGCGGACGTTGTCCTGCCTTGAAAACAAAAAAAATCCTAAAAGTCGATCGCAGCGCCACCTGCCGGGTCCAATTGTGAATCTAAACCATTCTCGAATCTCCACGAACACACACAAAAAATTTCATCAAAATCGGTCCAGTCGTTTAGGAGGAGTTCAGTCACATACACACGCACACAAGAAATATATATATTAAGATATTTGTACAAATGTCTATATTGTATACAAATATAGACATATTTGGGAGTTACAATATCCAACGACCTTAAATGGGAAACTCATGTACACGGAGTCGTGAAGAAAAGGAATTCCATCTTTTATATCACTCGCAAGGCTTTTAAGTGTCTCACAGCCAAGACTTTTATACAGCTATATAAGACCTCTCCTTGAACATGCGTATATTATCTGGGATCCCTACTTCAAGAAAGATGTTAAGCTCATTGAAAATGTACAAAGAAGAGCCACCAAGATGGTATATGCAATACGTTATTTACCCTATGAACAGCGCCTCGAAAACCTTGGCCTTACCACATTAGAACAGCGTAGGCAAAGGGGCAGGTAAATCGAAGCGCATAAAATCCTCACTGGTTATTAAGATGTGCCCAGTCTTAAAGATATTTACAAACTCAATGACAATAAACATTTACGAGGTCATCCCTTAAAACTTTGTGAAACGTTAGCAAAAAGAAACCCAGTCAAGCACTTCTTGCCTAACAGAGTGGTCACAGCTTGGAATAAACTCCCAGAGAAAGTTGTGATGGCTCCCACCATAAACTCTGTTAAGAATAGTTTGGACCATGAATATCTCCAAGTTATTTAATACACACGCATCAGCTTATTAACTGCTAGTGTGTTATACCAAATAATAATAATAATACCTCCAATAGCCAGACAGCTCCTGATCTCTGGACAGCCGGTCATCTTCAAGTTTTTGATAAAATGCTGGATAATATCGTGGGTTTGTTTCGCCAGTTCTCGCGAGGGGCAGATGATCAGCCCGTACGGACCCTCGTTTCTGGGAATTTATTAAGTTATTTATCAGATCAATACCCTGTCAATATATAAAGTTATGAAAACTATTATATATATTATATAATATGTATTTATTTATTACCAAACACCAGTGATTGACTTATCTAATGCAATAGACATCATGAATTCAGATCTACATAAGGTAGGACACTGGGCCGAATCCCACGGACTGTCTATTAATCCCAACAAATCCCAATGCTTACTCATTGGTAGTACTAGGCAACTGCACAAGATAGACTGGAACTCGTTAGCACCCATCTGTTTGAATAATGTTACAATTCCCTATTCCACCACAGCCAAAAATCTAGGTGTAATCTTTGATAACAATCTATCATGGAAAAATCACGTGAGTGAAGTCAGTAGAAAAATATTTGCCTCTATGAGTTCGTTGAGAAGAATGCGCAATTTATTACCGACATCGACTAAGGTCATGCTTGCAGAGTCATTACTTTTGCCTATCATTGATGATGCTGATGTCTGCTACCTGGACGCTAATGAGGAATTGATTAATAAATTGGAGCGGCTACAGAATGCATGCATTCGCTTTATTTATGGACTTAAAAAATTTGATCATGTGTCTGAATACCGCTCAAAGCTTAAATGGCTACCCATTCGGCATCGACGAAACAGTCACATCTTGTACCTCCTGTATAACGTTCTCATAATCCCAATTCCCCTCCCTACCTACAATATAAATTCGAGATGTTAGGTTGCAAAGATTCTTCATCACGCCATCTATGCTCTCAACATTTACTCAAATTCCCTATCTGTCACACTAAATTTTATAATAAATCATTTGTGTTTCAAACTGTACGCCTATGGAACGCACTCCCTTATGATATTAGGCAGGCAAGATCCGTGAAATTATTTAAAAAATATCTCCACCAGCATTACCTCTCGCTGTCGTAATATAACTATTCTATTGCGTCATTTCTTTTTTTTTTCACTTTTAACTATAGTTTTTGTAATTATTTTGTCTATTTATATTGCCACCCGGTAGTTTTGAAAATAAAATGTCTCCTTAGGTTTGCCTGGAAGAGATCGCTCTAAGCGATAAGGCCGCCTAAATGTACACATATTGTAAACTGATATCTAATTTTGTATATTTTCAACGTGTGTGCAATAAAGAGTTTTATTATTATTATTAACTATGAGTAATACTATTAGAAATTCTAAAATATATTCCTACTACTTTTTGCTCCCGGTTTGCTATACCGCGCCATAGGTATGCGCGGGGAGGTGGGGAGTGGGAAAGAAAGAGCATTAACTCACATGAGATTCGTAGATTCACACACATCTTACGATATCAAAGCACAAGTTTTTGAAGGTGTATATTTACGAGTATAATTATATCCAATTCCTTTTTTGTGCAATATAATATTTAGATAAGTACAAATAAAGAACCCATATAAAAGAAATGAATTTTAAATTCTTGGAAATATAATAACATCTTAACGCATAACGCACGACTCATCTTTATATATTTTATCTCATGTGCATTTGACACAGACAGCCCGTTTGCCCCCCACACTAACATACATATAGCCAAAGTTAGGTACACACCAATTAAAAAATAGACAATCTGATTTAACTTTGATTTTTTTAAATTTTAATAAATAAAGGCAAGACATGT